>JAQGBY010005504.1:0-14559 GCA_034698785.1 Mycogona germanica | reverse complement strand
GCGCCGGGAATCGAACCCGGGACCGCCGAAACCACAGTCAGTCGCTAAACCGACTGGGCCACGACGAGTCGTACTTTATTTAAGATCCATGAGTTGTAAATACCTTGGTTCCAGCGTGGTAGGTACCTTGGGTTCGATGTTTCCTCGAACTTATCGTGGGAATTGCATTTGACTAATTTAAAAACAAAATTAGGTAGGGCATTAATTGTGAGAGTGAGGAGACATATACCAATGTCCTTGCGATTGTTGCTATATAATGCTCTATTTTTAAGTCACCTGCAGCAATATATTATATTTTGGGGAGGAGCAACCGTACAATGTGTGAAGAGGGTTCAAAAATTTCAGAGTTGCATGGTTCGAGTTATCTACGATATTAATAAGAGAGAACACATAAGATTAACAATGATTGGAATGTTTAAAAATATGAAACAATTATCAGTTAGGCCCAGAGAGTATTATAATTTGTCCAAAATTTATGTTACGCCCATATCTCTACTAGTGCATCATTACTAAACAAATTACAACTGCACTTAAGGAGTAAAAAATTTGTAAGATTAAAAATAATCGAATCAAATGTGGACCTTTGATCAAACGACCCTGTCTAGGTTCACCAATCCCATTAAGATTCGAAATTGAAATTATGTTATAGCTATGAAATATCATATCTGCAGCAATCCCTGTTATCCGATAAACTAATATATTGCTGAACTCACAAATAGTGTTTTAGCCCCAAGTGAGCTCGCAGAACGCGTGTGTAACAACTAACCACTGTACTGTGCTACTGTAATAAAAAAAATATGGCGTCATATGCCCCGAAACGAGCACCGAAAACGTAAGATTTCAACCATTGCTCACTGGGGGCGTTGCGATATTCCAATTCGGCTCATCCGCTCCTGGCGAGCAGACTGCGAACTACCGACATCGTTTCTAGGCCTCGTAGTTTGTTGTAGTCGAAGGTGAGTGGTGTTACCTTGACTTCTCTCGGTACTGGTAACGAGACCCTGGCGCGCGAGAGAACCACTTGTAACCGTAAACAGAAGCAAAAGCATTCGACATGTCGTCCTCCAGCACTGAAGATGGCGTTGGCGGACACAGCGCCGACTCCGGCTGCCTGCTCATGCTGGTCCGCCTGCTGTTGCCGTCCAGCGTGAGCGGCACGTTAGTGCTGGGTCTCCTGCTGCTGGTCCTGGTGCAATGGTACCTGGGCAAGCCGCGTGGATTGCCGCCCGGGCCGCTCGGCTTGCCCATCGTTGGCTTCATCCCGTTCCTGGACAAATATCCCGAAAAGGGATTGAGCGCCTTGTCCAAGAAGTACGGCGGCATCATCAGGTAGGACAAACAAATCGAATGGATAATATTTTTTATAGCAATTATATTTTTATAAGTGTGACCACAAAAAACCGACAATACGGAACATTTTGTCTATTTCAGTTTGTAGAAAAAAAATTCTTTCGCTTTACACAGGTTCGAACTCGCGCGCGCGCCAATTTTCGTTCGTTCCAGACGCGCAATCTCATTATTTCTGTTTCAGATACTTTCTCGAAACATTTCAAATGAACATTTTGTTTGATTATTTGGTAACCAGATATGTGCTGATGGTAGAATTCCTAGTCTATTCGAAATTTTTATTTGTAAATAGTGTGATTGTGGTTGATCTTTCTGCTTTAACACAAGTTCTTCAGCCAGATCTATTTTATCGGTGGTAGGTACAATGTGATGTTGGTCATTTTCCAAACAACGCTTCAAATCCTAAATTGTGATCCTCAATTCTCCAAAAACTCTAGTTTTTCCCAGGAAAATCTTATTGCAGTAATCGTCCAATGCCGTAATTTTTGGTGTGGGTCAACAAGATCACCGAATAATACAAAATTTCCACAATTTGATAAAATATTTCAGATAATATGATGGTATTTTGTAGGTTACACTTTCTTTCAAAAATATTTTTTTAGTCTATACTTTATCTTAAAATAAAATATTCATAATAAATTCATAATGAAATAAGGGTTGTCTCCGGGACAGCACCGGACGAAAAAAGACGACCAGAGTCGTGTTTTTTAATATTTGGGTTACCGAAATTTGAGAAGTGAAACCTAATCATCGATTCAAACGCTGATATGCTGGTAGACATGCGATGGATGGTTCCTTTTTTAACATTTTCGTCTATCGGTAGTCTCTATCTGGGTTCAAAACTGGTGATTGTGCTCAACGACTACAGCGTCATCAAGGAATTGGTCATCAAGCAAGCCAAGGTGTTTTCGGGAAGACCGTCAGACTTTAACATTTCAGCGTCGCCGAAAGATAAATACAGTACGTACGATCATTTTCACCTGCTCATGACTTCTCTCATGTAACATAACCGAAATTCAGAAAAGACCATTAATTTTATTTTGAAGATTACTTGGAGATGGTCTAAATATTAAAGATTATTTCCATGAAGGCATTTTATCTTAATAAAATGCAATGTAAACATATAGCGCAAAATGGTGAAAATGAGCTGGTGATGTCAACTACAATTTCCCTCCCCTCTCTCACTTTGCAACGCAGGTGTGTTGCTGACAGACGGACCCATTTGGAAATCACATCGACGTTTCGCAATCACAGTTCTGAAAGATTTCGGAATGGGCACTCATCAAGTGGAACCTCGGATTATGGTACCATATAACAATTTTTTTATTTAAACAATTCCCAATAAATACAAGTTACATAAATACACACATGGTCACCAAAAATAAAACACCCGTCATAATATCTTTCAAAACACTTGAAGGTAAAACATTTTCCCGGTATTTCCCGGCGGTTCTTGTAGACCTTCATCATCAGAAGCTTTCACTATTTAGAAAATATTTCCGAAATGTATAAAAAAAATAGATGAGAAAAATACAAGATGCCCCACTCCAAAATATAAGAAAGAAATGCGACTGTTCACCAACGTTGCCAGATAACGATAACCTCCTAGCCATTGGTGTGACGTCAGTGACTCTCGTCCGTGCCAGTGACGTCAGCTTGCCATTCCCAAGGAAGAAATCGTACATAAGAAGTTCTCTCGTCAAAAAAATTGCAGAGGTCTCGAACGGGAATTGACATATTTCCAATTGCAATTTTTTTCAACATATGAAACAAAATGACTTATTTTTTACAAATTACAATTCCTTTTAGAAATACATTTTTGGACACTCGCAACATCTTATTTTCGGAGTTGTGGGGTGCTTAGAATATTGCGTGCCCTCTGGTGGGCATTCTGTGAACGGGGTTGGCCTTGGCACGCCCTCGACAATCGTGACTGTTATTAGTTATTTGGGCACGCTAAATAATTTACATATCCCATTTTATGGTCATGTCCATTTGCAGAACGAAATCAAGTTGTTCGTGGCCGAGGTGCACAAATTCAAGGGTGAGCCGACCGACTTTCAAAAGCTGCTCAAGATCAGCATGTCCAATACCATCGCACTGATGGTGCTGGGTCAGCGCTTCAGCTTCACCGACCCCTGGGTCCTGGAGTTCGTGCGCTTCGTGGAGCTGTTTGTAGAGGGCGGTAGTGCAGTGGCCATCTTCACCTTCTTCCCCTGGGCTAAGCATATACCGTTCGTGCTGCAACTCACTCACCAAACTGATCTGGTGTAAGAATCACCGTACCCAATTCAATTTCATTTTAACGGTTTAATCACGGTTTACATCGGAAAAGATCGGCTTCTAAGGAGCCGATCTTCTCTGGTCACTACGCCAATTTTAAATGTAGTGTGGTTAACGTGGTTTTCACGATCAAGTGGCTCCTTGGAATTTTTTATACACAAAGCCTCGAAAAACCTACATTATAAAACAGAGATTTCGATTTTCGTGTTCGGAGACAATCTCTCGAACGGATCAATGAAATCGCATAAAAATGAACATCACAATTCACTATCGACGGAATATCAGATCTCAATTTTCAATATTACATACTAAAACAATCGTTACCGAATTTTGGATAATCTCCCTTTAGCTTCAAACTTAAAAAATGGTGTCTCCACATCAAAAGCATGACGTCGTCGATTTCACGAGACGACCAAGTAAACCAGATAACAGTTCCAACCAAGTAAATTATATAACAGTTCCAACCATGGAACACCATACCACATACTATTACCGAAATCATATTTTCAATATAAAAATAAAATAAAATAACAATATTAAAAAACGTTATTTAGCGGATATTTTAAAAATGATTCTTTTTCAATTTAACATAACAATTGCCGCTGGATCATCTAATCGAATGCTGCAGCTGTGAACCTGAACTTTTTAGTCGGAATCAGAAACAACAACTGAGAGAAAAAACCCGTGGGCGCCACATTCAATGTTTTCTTATGAATTTCTAGCAACACCGAGGTAGCACTGAACAATAACCTAGCCAAAATGGTGGCCGAGCACAAGAAAAAACATGAAGATGGCACACGGGACACTTTCATCGACGCATTTCTCACCGAGCAGAAAAAATGTGCCCGGGAAAATCCAGGCGACGACACTTTCTTAGGTAATCTACTGCACATCACAATTCTTGACACCCTCAGGTGGTGGCCCAACGAATCAGTTGGCTCCCTGCAGTTATAGTATAATCCTGGAGTTCTCTAGTCCTGGTCAATTGGACTTCACCAGAGCACCAGAAGTCAATAGAGCTTTTTCATTTCTCAAAGATGAGGCGTTAGTTGATAACATCAAAATCATGATGCTCGCGGGTGTTGAGACAACGGCTACCACCATAGTCTGGCTCATCATCTACCTGACCAAATATCCGGAAGTGTTTAAACGGGTCCAACGTGAAGTCGACGAGGTCATCGGTCACGAACGCACGCCCTCTTACAGCGACCGACTGCGAACTCCCTACACCGAGGCCACCATCCACGAGCTTCAGAGGATTGCCACACTTGGTCCCCTGGCCGTGCCCCACAGGTATACGAATATGAATAGGAAAGGTCAATTCTAAATGTCAAACTTTATGTAAACTATTGAAATTGAAAATATCAAAGTTTAATTGTAAAATTGTCGTGTCACTGCAACAAAAGATGCAGTTTGTTCAAATGTTTTCCATTTTTCAAACCAGAAATCTGGAAGAATGTCACGCCAACGGCTACCGAATTCCGAAGAACTCTTACATCCTGATCAACATATGGGGTGTGCACAACGATGAGAAAATATTCGACAATCCATCGGAATTCCGACCGGAGAGATTTCTCAATCCGACCACGGGAGAGTTCGTCCGTTCAGAACACGTCATTCCATTTTCAGTGGGTCAGTGAAAAATCATAAACACCTTCTACTAAAATTGTTTTTGCGATAGAGAGGTGTTCGGACACCCTGTACTCGCAAATCAGAGAATGCTATTCCGGAAATACATATTTCGTTTTTTGTTTAGGTGGTCGACAGTGTCTGGGAGAATCCCTGGCCCGCGTGGAACTCTACCTGTACCTGACCTCCCTGATGCAGAGCTTCGACATGCGACCTGCAGATGGCGTTGACCCGTGTCTGGACAGCATAAGCGGAATCGCCGTCGGACCCAAGACGTTCATGCCCAGACTTATTGCACGGAAATATTAAAAAACACTCAAGGGGGGCACTCAACTTACAAACTTATTGTACAAACCATTGTGAGTAACCATCAATAAAAATTGTTTAAATTTTATTTTAAAAGTTATTTTACGTTTATATGATAACACACGATAAACGCCTTTAAATTAAATTAAAATAATTAATTAATCAAGATTTCATTCAGGGTTACACTTAACCCCGGCCTAGTAAATATCTATTTTTTAAGATTCAGGGACAGCGCCGGACGAAAAAAGACGAACAGAGTCGGTGACGAAACGAACATTCCTTGTTTTTGTGTGACGCCTTATATTATTCCTATATATGACGTCTATTGTAATTGACGCTTATTATTGGTGAATTTTCTTGAGCGTGACAGCGATCCCTTCAATTTCGTCGTCTTCCATTTTTTTGTTCACAATTTCTAACTGAAAATAAAATATTATTTTTACCCGAGTAACTTGCAATTTTTGTGTTCGAGATTTATCGGCATTTATCAGTTGAACTTGATGCCGTATCGATTAATCACCAATTACTAAGCATTGTTGGATTCTCTTATATCGCTGGTGTTGGCCAATACTAAAATAAGCGTTGCTAGGGGCAACCGAATTGTTGACAATATGGCGGACTCGCAGCGTTATGCGCATCAAGCGATTATGAAATCGACCGAACACCAGAAAATAGGTGAGTCGAAACGATTCAAAATCGTCGAATATTTGAATTCTAATGTTTTCAGATTTCAGGGATTTCACGAGGCAATCAATCGTTTCAAAATATAAATGACAAACATACTACTGGGAGGTTGGTGTGAAGCCGTTGGATAATTATAGTTGGGTGGTGGATGAAAGGCTGGACGCGAACTCAAGAAAAACAGCAACAATAATGTCAGTGAAACGATCGGAAATCGGAGCTGTTTCTCCTGAGTTCGCGTCCAGCGTTTCATCCACCACCCAATTATAAACATACTACTGTTGAGGGGTTTGTTCATCGGTGCCTCTGATGTTTTATACGATTAATAAAGCATCAACGAGTCAGTAAATATTGATTAGAAAAGGAACAATCAAATAAAATCGTCAAAATAAGGATGCCATCAAGACGATGCTCAAGTTAAATTAATCACATAGCAGTTTTAAGATAATTTCGTCGAGAAATTTTAAATTCCTCGACGCAAATCTAAATCATATGACGAAACATGTCTGTTTAAACAACTCATCGACAAGTTTATTCTAACCTATCTGAAGTTTATTTAAATCAAGTCTTCATTAAAATGTAAAACTCAAAGTCTAGTGACTCCGACGAATATTTTCCCATTTCTCAACTCACTGCCTCGTTGATGCGACTAATTCATTTTGACTCATTCATTAATTTTGAGAGAACACCACCACCAATTTTTTTTTAAATGTCATTTGTGTTCTAACAAGACATCAACAATGTGGTGACGTTGCTGCAGAAGGCCGAATGCGAGAAGATCGACGCGCAACTCGATGACTGCGTCAAATTCTGTCACTCGCACGCTGACCTCTTGCTCAGCCAGCACGGTCCGGCGGTTGCAGCACTTAGCGATGCCGTCATCAACAAGATGGCCGTTCTCTTCAACCACAACGAGGTGGACGAACTGTCGGATAAGAAAGATCGCATCAAAAGGTACATGATTGACTAGAATTCTTTGGAGACTCTTTTATCAATCGTCAATCAGTAAAAATCTCCACGATGACGCTCAATTTCAGCAAACTCTTCCGTCACCTAACCGAAAGGCTGTTGGGTCGGCCGGACAGCACCGGAAGCGGACAGTCCAGCATATTCCGTTGCCGGATCTGCCAGCAGCTTCTTACGACCGAGAACAGCGTCAAGGTCAAGTGTCGGCCTAACCGTGTGGCGCTAGACCGTCGCGGCAACACTTTACCCAGACACGAAAGGTAATGTTTGACCTGACCACCATTTCAGTTACTTACCAACACTATGAAAGACCACCTATCACTTATTGTATCTCTTATGTTCCACAGGGACGAGCAGTGGGACGTGACGTCATACGTGCGTGACGTTTACTTCCGGCATCGCTCTTGGCGCCGCGTGTACTGGTCGTTGTGGGCGCAGCTCACGTGTTTGACCTGCGACAAGTGCGGCCTGACCTTCCCCGGCCACCGGCTAGGTCAGTGCGTCTTCCACCCGGATGCCGCCCTGTACACCGTGGACCACGACCGGGGCGTGACGGCGCCGCTGGGCACTTTCCCCTGTTGCCAGCAGGTGGCGTGCAAATTTGACCCGTGGGACAACCTCAGCAAGGCGAGTGAACGAAAAAGAGATAGCGCACATGATTTAGACACAATTTGAAACATTGTGGGGGGAAGCTAAGATGGAAGCGAGGAGACCTTTGGCACTTAAACAAAACTCAGGAATGAAAATCTACCATGTTGGTGAACAATTTGATTGCAATTCCTATTCAATCACAGGGCTGCACAATGCGAGATCACTTGGTCCAGCCCAAGGACCCGACCAATCAGGCCAAGCTACAGGATTTACTTCAACACCGTGAAAATATACTGGCCACGCTCAATGCTAAGTAAGTTATTTTGTACAGTTGATTGATCGAGTAGTTGGCATCTGGATATTAAATTTCCTACTCTCTTTGACCCACGCAGTGAAGAAACCGATGGAATTGCAAAACCTATCACCATTGAAATCCCCCAAACCGGTGGCGCCACCACCTCGGCGACGGCGAGCGGCGCAACTAAGACAGCGGCACGCCAGGCCTTCAACGCCAGCGTCATCGAAGCGGCCCGGCGATGCGCGGCGGCAGCGAAGACCACTTCCGGTCCGCACCTTCCACCTTCCACACCGGCTCGGAATCGGAACCACCGACGTCGAGCGGATTCCGACAACGGAAGCGGAAGTGACGAGGAGGAGGAGGAGGATGAGGAGGAGTCTGACTCAGGAGCGAGCGACAGCTGCGACACCGGACGTTCGGAGTCGGCGGCGGAAACGGAAGAGGAAGGAGAAGCTTCAGTCCCCTTTGAGTTGCCGTTAACTGCAATGGCGGCCGTTGCAACTCAACCGATGCGACTGATTCAGCCGGAAATGGAAGATCGGCATGATCTCTCTGCTCCACAACCAAAGTAAGTGAACGTGAGAGTCTTTAAAAATAAAATTGATGTGCTAAGAGTGCGACCAATGTGTTGGTTCACCAACTTTCAGGCCCAAATGGCCAGTGGTGTGGGACACGTCCCGTTCGCGTCGCTACAATCACGACGTCCTTCGTGACTATGAGCAGCGACGCTTCCAGGAGATCGCGGCCGCCATCGAGAGAAGACAGCATGGAGGAGACGACTACCAGTCCAGCAGCAGTGCGGCAACGTCACCAGCCGCCGCCGTCCAGCAACTGCTCCAGCGTGGTCTCCAATTCGGCACCCAGGTCAGCCATCGGGTTCAGAGAAACGAAATTCACAAACAAATTTTCTTGAGACTTAACTTTTATAACCCTTGTCTTTTATTTCCGTTTCCGGTTAGAACCAGTCACGTGGAGGCATCTTCGAGCGCCTTGCTTCCGAGTGGAAGGCAGCGAGAGGCGCGCCCCTTCCGGTGGCTCCATTTCCTCAAAGAGCCGGTGTCATGGCCATCGCACGATTTAAGCGGACCAAGAAATTACTGACCTCCAACCAGTGAATGACCAACTAAATAATCCATTCCATAATGTAAACCAATGTCTCAACAAATTTTTTTAAAACGTTGAACAGCACGAATATATTGATTTCCCTTGTATTAATTTCTTAACGCGCGCATGCGCAAAGCCAAGTAAGTGCTAGTGTACACGCAACGTTCCCGGCGCCCTGATTGGCTGGCCTTTCTTCCGGTAAAACACCTTTAGCCATTGAAAAGAAACTGTACAAGGCTGAACTGCACTAATATTGTATTTTATTTAATGCATAAAAAGTTGAAATAGTTGAAATTAGAACAAATAATATTACGAAATTCAACAAAATAAATATGTATCGATGAATAGTTATCTTCACCACCGATCTATTTCGATCTCATCAATAGTATCATCCGACGTCACCGGAAACAGATCACAATCACGGATTAACCAAACCGAGCACCATCGGCCCAAAGTTTTAGGCCGAACCCCCGACGACGTCGCAATGGCCGGAAGTCGATTGTTTGGAACAGATTTCAGAGCAGCAGCACCAGTGATGGAGGGTGCACAGGAAGTGGTGGCTGCGATCGGCATCTGGCTACTAAACAGATCTGGTGAGGCTCTTCCGGTATCCACCCAGTTCCGGTCCGCAGCCGAATTCCTCCGCATTGTACCGGAAGTCGGAGTAGGAGCAACATCTTGGCGCCTGCAACCCATGGCGATTCGGTTGGCGTCTTGAGTAGGATAGTACAGACCGTCACAGTGCACCGCCACTTCCGCAACACTGGACTTGCAATATCGCCATCTACCGGGCGGTGTGGAAGGAGATGAAACTGGCGGAAGTGTAGCAGGTGGGCGATTTGTTGACGGAGCACCGGGAACTCTGCAGGAAGTTGATGACAGTGTGGATAGAGGGGGTGAAATCCTGGGAAGCAATGGCGGAAACTTTAGTGACAAGACGATTGGATTACATGGCGACGACACATGCTGAACCGAATGTGACGAGATATCCGGATCCGGCAGTTGATCACAAACTGGTGTCTTCTCCCGATGTCGGCTTCCACTTAATTGCCGCGTCATCATCCGGTGAGCCTGAGCAGTCAGCTTTTGCACGGTGGACTCGAGGCCATGCAGCATGGTCTGGCGGACGGTCGCCCGCAGAGACTTCAGAGGGTTTGAATGGCGGGCATCACGCTGGTCAGCCGAGATCAAGCGATCGATGAGTTTGCCAAACGCCACCAGGGTGCGGGATAGTTTCTCTGCGCCGCCAAATCGGAGGAGGTCATTGCGGATCACACAAAATTTGTCGGAACGAAAATTTAGTGACGATAGATGAACCTTATTTACATAGAAGTTCAGCTAATTGTTTCGAGATACATACGCAGTTGTTCTATCGAGACGATGCCAGTCTTGATGATCCTCTGAATCGCATCAATCTTTTTCAGCATGTCGTCAACGTCGACCTCGTCGGTGCAGCTGCGAAAGGTCTGCAAAGGTGCAAATTTCGGCGACAATAACTTTGACTTGACCTCAATAAATTGTTTGAATTTCACTTTTCAACAAGACATAACAGATCTGACCTTCTCATGAATTTATGATGAGATTATTATGACTTTCATTGCATTACTTTGAAAATATAAAAGAAAATTGAAAAAGGAATTGAAGAGTCCCACGTTGGAAATACTAGAGAAAGTAACTTTCTAAGTTTTTTAGTCAACAAATTCGAATTCAGAAATGCAGATTGGGAAGTAAAACTGCTCGCACCTCGCACGACTGACTAAGTTGGCTGGATTGGCCATCTCGGTTGTCCGGCAGCGACGCCTGTCCATCCTCGGCTCCAGCAGACGGCTGGTGCTGACCCGTCGCCGGCAAGTCTGGAGTCGACTGGGACGACCGCAGCGAGGCGACAGTGGCTGCATTCGTCCGGTCCGCCGTTTCGTCATCCGACTGCGCCGGAGAGCTGGGCGGAGACGGAGACCTCAGCTCCAAGGGCCACTGCAACAATCGAAATGGCCGGGTCGATCGTCCAATATTGCGGAACAAAACGCATGTACTAGACGAGCGCCTCCACTTTATGAAAACTGTGTTTTCAATTTCAATAAGCATGTCTGCTAAAGTTAGCGGCTTAGCATCGCTTTTCATTTCATGCAACTTAATTCAGAATCCAAGAATTATTGAAGCTGAACATAGCAACGTTATTTCGGTTAACAAAACATTTCTCATTTTTATTATTTAATTCTTTCGACACAAGCATTTTAATTTGAGAAAGATTTTTGTTAGAACGTCCATAATATGAACGTCCATATATCAAGAACATGAACTTCGGAAGGACAGACCAAAGTTCATGTTCTCGATCTTAATTTAAGTTCAAAAGTGCGCATGCAATGTATAGCTCCGCTTACACTAATGCAACGCTACTGAAACTTGAGGCGCCACCTACAGTTCACCATAGTGAAACAAAAAACGCCCAGCATCCAATTCGGAAATATAGCTATAAGCTTATCGCGACCGTCAAAGCCTGCTCAAATGTGAATGCCTCATTGCAAAACTTTAAGTATAATTTGATCTTCAAAAAGGGTAACGTTTTCACATTGTAAATAAATACTTACCCTTAATAAATACCAGAATTGCTAGATAGGCTAGCAATGTCAGCAATTAAGCAACGACAGTTACAGTAATATTGGATGGATATTTGTAACACCGAAAATAATTTGACTAATTTACGATTTCGATAGTCTACTTCCTGGGCCACAAAAACGTCTTCAAGAGAATCCCACTTCTATATCATCAGTTGTGTTCGAGAGCAACGGTACCAAATTAATCGGAAGGATATTCGGCTGGAAAGTTCTTGAGGCCCCCAAGAAGTAAGACGATCGAAATCGTAAATTCCTCAAATTATTTTCGGTGTTTATGACGGAGTGTAGCGTGGTCTACAAGATTATTACAAATATCCATCCAACATTACTGTAACTGTAGGATTACATTGCTATCTAGCAATATTGGTCTTCAAAGTAATATCCGATTCGGTGTGCCGTTTATTTATCGTTATTGTTCTTTATAAATTTCCGTCTTTCAAATTTGATTCTCAAAAAACAAATGACGCCATCTGCGCATGCGCACAAAACAGAATAAGTGGAATTGAGGATTGTGCGCATGCGCAGATGACGTCATTTGATTTTGACTCAAATTTGAAAGACCAAAATGTGGCCTCTGGAATTGGCACGATTTATGCAAGCGCCCTCTGCTGACCAAACATTCGTCCATAGCCTACCAATTAAAAATGTGACCAATCATTGGTAAAATTAACAGCTAGCTACCCGAGAGGCCACCAGCTATTCCGAAGGTCAAGAACCAGCAAAAACCATAGAGGTATCGAGTTACAAAAGCCCGTGATCGCAGTTTCGATTCCGGCCGACACCTTCGGGATTTTTCGGGCGCATACATCTCGAATGTGCTCAAGAATAAAAAGGACCGAAAAGTGAGCACTAGGGCAACATTCCGCACATCAAAATACTGATGTTACAATTAGCCATTTGTAATTTTTATTCCGCAATCACCAACCAACACAAAAGAAAACAAAATGATGATTTTATATTGTTTCTCATGTTTGTTACTTTGTCGCAACATAAAATATCACACAAAGCAAGGTACTTTTTGTATAATATGCAATATTTGGACATGAAGTCGTTTTTAGGAAAATATTTGGAAATAGCAGCAAGAGATAAATGAACCCTTCGTTTCAGATAAAAAATAAAACCTTCGTTTTTTTTTTGTCGGCGCCGTCTGGTGAGCAATTAATGAAACCTCCATTCCAGAGAGCTTAAAAGAGCGCGAAAATTCGCCGTATTTGTGACAGGAATGTGAACGAATAGGACTCCCTGCACTCTAGACTTTCTCCACTCTTTGAGGTGACTGATCAAAAAGATGTATTAAACACTAAACTTCGACTGGTGTTGAATGCTGTCTGGTGTTGCCACCTGGCAACACAGACCGCATCCGATCGACGCGAATCGACGCGATAGAACAGAGTAGTTAAACATTTTCGAAAAATGGCGAATCTGAGCCTCACTTTTCTGGATTATTCGCGCTGGATCTATGGGATCGTGCTCCCCGAATCCGGTCTCGCCCTCGGACTATCCGTCCTTCTGGTGCTGCTGACCGCCGGTGCGCTCAGCTGGTACTGGTGCGGACCCAGTGGCATTCCGCCCGGACCCAGAGGAGTGCCCCTATTCGGTTACCTGCCCTTTCTGGGCAAGGTGCCCCACGAGACGCTCGCCTCACTTGCTCGCAAGCACAACTCCTCCGTGTTCAGGTGAACCTCAATTTTCATCAATTATTTGAAATTACAATTTACTAAACTAGCGGAAGAAAATCATAGTTATCAGGTCAGTGCGGCTAAGGAGTTCCGCATCACTCATCAGCCGCACTGAACCGAAATTCGAATCCAGAACCTTACATTCTGTGCTGGATGGGTATGGATATTATTTTTAAAAAATTGCACCAGGACGCAGACTCGAATCCTAACCATGTGTCTCAATCTCAATGACTTGATGCTGACCAAAACCTAGTTACCACGACATGCAGTGTAACGATTGAATCTCTTGAGCTATTTGCTAAGGGGCCCCTTACTTTAAATCCGATTCCAGTATGTACTTGGGCAGGCAATTGGTGATCGTGTTGAACGACTACAGAGCTGTTAAAGCGGCGTTTGTGGACCAGGCTGAAAATTTCGCAGGCAGACCGGCCATGTTCAACATGAGCATTAAAAGCAACGACAATCAAGGTAAGAACGCTTTTGAAAAAGGAACGCAACCCAATTCCAAACTGAACAAGAAATTTCAATAAATTCTAATTCTATCTACTGTAGGTTTGTCTGCCAACGAAGGCAGTTTTTGGAAAAATCATCGTAACCTGGTTCTAACTGCTCTCAAGAGTCAGTCGATCGAAGACCGGGTCATGGTGAGTGACGAGTCAATCTTAGTCAAATAATTGCAAACATTTAAGTTGTATTGTATCAAGTAGGTGATGACGTCAGTGACGGAGTTATAAAGGTGGATCGAATCTGGCAGGTGATGCCCTCTGGTGACGGGAGAGTTTGTTGTTGCTGCCCCGTGTTGCCAGCCAATCACACAATGCACCGATCAGATCCGGTCTAATTTTATTAGCGAGGAAAAGAAGTCTCGAGCCGATGTAGTGCACAACACACCGGTCAGACTCTGTTTTATTTGATAGGAAAGCACAGAAGTTGTGCCCTCTGGTGGTCGTTTCAGGGAATCAAGTGCATTGCAGTGGTCGTACAAATGTGGGTATTGTTTACAATCAGTTAATCGACGGCATGACGTCATTTCGCTTAGCAAGAGATAACTCGATTCGTG
>JAQGBY010005503.1:0-14560 GCA_034698785.1 Mycogona germanica | reverse complement strand
TCTCTCTCTCTCCCCCCCCCCCCCCCACACACACACTCTCTCCGTGTCGTCCCCTCGTAGGTCCTCCTGAGACCCCGCGTCTATTTAAACGAAATCGGACGTCAAAACTGAGATTTATGCGACTGTATGTTGAGAGAAAAGCTTCTCCTCTCACATCCCTCAACCATCATTCAGCCTCCTTTGGTTCAGCTAAACTTTAGAATTCAACAATTGCAAACTCGATTTGATAAGTATCACATGTTGGTCCACTATTGTCATCCATTCTCAGAATTTCCAAGAATATTCTATTATTTTTAAGCCTCCTGCAGGTAATCAATCAATCTTCAATTTTAGTATGCACTCAATGGAAAGAGCATTTATTTGAAGGTAACTTTATATGGACGATGCTTGAATGAATGACACCTATTTGAGTTACAGTGTGTGGCGGCTTCCAATTTTGACCAGAGACAAGAACATTGGCATGCCAAATTTCACTAGAACGATTGATGGAGTGAGGTGGGGGAGGGGCTCATGAGGATGTGCGTCGATTCAGTTCCGCCGGATGACAGCGCCGCCTAGGGAGCATGCAACAACAGGGCTCTTATTCCATTATACAGATCTCTGCTGCATCACAGACGTTGAGATAATGAAAATACCGAGAACAACAGAACGCATGCCCGGTTTTAATTTCAGACGCCGGGTTCGCTTACAAATGGGAAAAATAGGGCTTGACACGGCTCGAGTAGAAAAAGATTCAGTTCTTATCTAGGGCTTGTCGAAAGGTCTACACAAAACCCATCTGCACTGTTTCATCACATGGCCCAGACATTAACGAGAATGTATTTTTCGTTAATACTGTTACAGTTGGTTGGTTTGGCTTTTCAAATGTTTTTGAATTTAGAAAAAAATAACATTTTAGCATAACTGAATAACATAACTGATGAATAACAAAGGAAATAAAATTAACGTGGAGGCATCTTGAGATCTCTCGAGCAACAAAGTTAAAAGTGATTCAAATTTAGAATTTTAATTTATTTTTAAGTTACGCAGAATCCTAATGTGTTTGCCTTTTGTTAACACTTATCAGGCCAACACCTGCAAGCGACACACTGAAAAATAGAAACGTACTTGTAAATTAATAAAAGAAGACACAAGTCTGACTCAATTTAAGTCAAGAACGGATTACAGTACACTAAGCCCACTCTCAACGCTGGTAGGGAGGAATTTTTATGACAACCCCCGCTCATTTTACTTTTCATTCCCTCTTTCATAAGCAGGGAGAGAAAGTAACTCCAACTTTCGTTGGAGTAAACCTGTCACTTCACTGCCAACTTCTGACCTCAGCGTGTGAAACAGCCTAAACGTTGGGTAAAATGTTATTTAAAAAATACAAATTAGGTTGGATTTAAGGGGTTTCTCAATGATAATATTAAAAAATTTGAAAGTAGTTTAAAAAACAATGTGAATATTGATGAGATGTGGAATTGTTTTGTTGAAATTTATCATAAAGGTGTCAACATGTTTATCCCAAGTAAGTTTGTTTCAAACAGTTCAGATCCATTGGGCACAAAAGAGGTAATAAGTGCTATCAAAAATCAAAGTAAGCTTCATAAGAAATCAAAGCACACCAAAAAACTCATATGTGGAGAAATATACAGAGTAGAGCATGTAGATTAAAGGTCAAGACTTTGATAGATGCTGCTTTCCATCACTTTAAATCTGACAAACTTGCGGAACATCTCAAGAATAACCCCAAATTATTTTGGAAATATGTCAATAGATGTCGTAAAAACAATAAGAAATGTTTGCTCAAAGAAGCTGAATGTTACGCAACAACAGAAAAATAAAATGCTGAAATTCTCAATCAGCAAATCAATGGGGTTTTCAAATCTCAATCACAGGAAAGAATTCCGTCTGTTATTCAAGATTTCCCCAACAACTGTACGACTCGTCGTAGCCCAGTTGGTTAAGCGACTGACTGTGGTTTCGGCGGTCCCGGGTTCGATTCCCGGCGCGGGCTCTCGAAATTTCGATCCCGGGGTACTGGTCGTTCCCCTCACATAGTGCTTTAGTACCAAGAGGGGACGTAAGGCCTGTAGTGCGGTTGATTATAGTTGATAAAAACAAAAAACAAAAAAGTAGTCACTCAGAATGAAATTATTTTAAGAAGTGAAAAGTTTCAAAGTTATACATGTACCATAATGATTTTTAGACGCTTAAACATTTATGTCATTGGCGAGAAACGAGCTGAGTACCCGCTCCAGTGTGTATGGCGTCGTCATGTGACCACGACTATGTCAACATGGATTACAGGGCAACAAATATGTCACTGAGTGAAGGAGAATATTGAAAATTTTACTCTCACGCACATTACTTTTCTGCGACAAAATTGTGACACGTATAATACATGTACACACGCATGCGGGAACCAATATACTGTAAGTAATTCCCGACACCCGGCTCAGAACCTTAATCCGGGGTTCCAAGAAATGGAATCTGTGCACGCGACAAGCTAGTTGATCCAGATTCCGATCTGGTTGGCGTGTTTCACGGTTTTAATGGTTTTGGTTCAGTTGAAATTATTTTCTATTTAAGACATTTGCCCTAAATTATTGATGTTTCGTTTTATTCTTTCTGATACAACATTCAACAAGTCAATTTGTTAATGTTAGCACAAAACAAATTTTAAAAAATACTAAAATTTTCGAATCAGTTCATAATTAGACCTCTTTTATGAAACGTCCCATGGGCAAACGTCCGTCCTGTCTTTTGCTAAAAAAGAATTTGGCGATAACAAGAAGTAACAAGACGTGCACCTGGCGCCACCTGTGGTCTACTCACCGCGCGGCCAGCACCACCTACATAGACGACCTTCAGCCACGAAAAGTGAAAGCGAGATGGTGTGGTCGACGGGGTCGAGGTGAACAAGGGAAGGGGCGGACCAGGGCAGGAGAAAGGCAGGGGGAGGAACCACTACAGCTCCCTCACCCTCGGTAGAAACCCCTCGCTTCATCCACCTTCCCTCCCCCATCAATACTTGATGAAAGTGGCGCTGGTTGCTATGACGACGGCCCAGTTTGGAGGATTCCAATTACGCGGCACGCGCAACAGGATTTGCTGGCTGGCTGGCTGACTGCCGACTGCCAGTGCGCCTAGGTGCGTCAGTGTGGCCCCTCTTATTCTTAGCCACTGCAGTGATATTATTAAAAAATGGTTAGTGTTTTTAATTAAAAAGCCTTAATTATTATCCAGATTCTAAATTTCATTTTCAAATATGCCAAATCATATTCGGAGTCATCGTTGCACTAACGTGGAACTACGGTCTCTCTTTGCCGCAATGCAGGCTGCCCCGTATTATGAAGCAATCACTCAAAGCACCCTAATATTGATTAGCGGTAACCAGTGAAATCGACTCTATTCTGTCGAGAGAATAAAAATTTTCGTCGCACATAAAATATTTGCATTCGGTTGCACTAATGAAATTGCGTATTTTGGATGAGCAGATTGTCCGATTGTCTGGGAAGCAGGGGAGAGGGAGTTTCCTCACTCACCTTGAGAGCGCCTGGCTTACATACAATCGAGAAGAGACTACCCACCCCCATCCCTGCCCGATCCAACCAACACAATATATCTCCCAACATAGTCTCTCCGCAGCCGTACACTTCCAACGAATTTTCAAGATGTATGCTCGGCTTATGAACGCATAAAGAAAGAAACTCCCCCGTTATGTTCGGTTCGCTCCCTCCCCTCGATTGTTCTCCAAGGAACGATTAAAAGTGATCCATGAAAATGAATCCGTTCTGGCCACGCAAGTGATCCCCCATATCTTATCGAAACCCCTACCCCCATATCACCACCACCAAAATACAGCCCACAATCTCCATCCCCACATAACGCCAATGTTGCTTCGCACCCAGAACGAATCAACAACAGAGGCAGACAGCTGTCATGAATTGGGTGACTACAATCCAAATTGGACGCGAAGCGATTCCCCGAACCCAACGTAAAACACAAAAACAATTTATTTATGCATATATTGAAATCCCATTGAAAGGCAATTATATTAGTGTCAACATTTCAGTCAATATGGAAATTGCTTATCCGTTCGCGGGAACCAGTCAGGTGTTCTTTTAATAAAGATTAGACGGAGTTGAGCCCGCCGGCCAATTTGGACTCGCGCAATTCTCTTTAAAGGTGGCGTCACACAGAAATAAATGCACTCATCGTATTCGACGGCTGAACAAATCATCGCGAAAAACAAATAGACGCGCGTGTCAAGACGATTAAAACATTTGAATAGAACAAAATAGATATTCAAATTAACCAAATGGATTCCCAAAAACAGGAATATGGTGAACCTATGTGAATATTCCTATCTGCACATTCCAAGTGTATATATTTTATATTTTCTTACCAGTGCCAATGTCAATGTGGTTTAAACCTCACAATTCTTACACGTTTTTTTAATCAGTCGTTGATCAATATACGTGAGACATAATCACGATAAATTTGCCATCTCTTCAGAATTCGGTGCAGACAATTTTTTACGAGACAACATTTGTCAAGCACTTCAAACATCGCCCTACGACATTTCGTGTATTGTGGGTTGACGCATTCTTTCGTGCCCGCCGCAGAATCTCATTGATCACGGCGGATAAAAGGAGTCGTTGTATTAATATTGACAAGGTTTCGCGTCGGTGTATGTGTGTTTTTGTAAAGCCGAAACGCTAATGCCATCATCCATACGACTATCAATAATTCGACAATGATGTTCTGGCGTCATCAGCTGTCTAGATATGTCAAAGAGGGGAAGTGGTAGAAACCGGCCATCTTAAAAGAAGTCTAAAGGAACACGACTGCATCTTTCAAAGCTTGATGGTAAGGCATACAGCGATTGCGCTCTAGAGCTCAATCTCTTCGGCAGACGTATAAATTCGTCGGTGAATCGAGTTGCAGAGTCGACTCATCGATCAACTCCACTGAAAGACCCGGGACACTTCTGCATGGATACAAACTCATGGGACCAGAAACCACAAATGTCAAAATCTTTCCCTGGTCTACCATTACGGTGACTATGCGTGAATCACGTCCAAAATCATGGGAACAAAAGATCAACACCTGCCTAGTCGTTTAAATTATAATAGGGTTGGCTTGAATTGTTATTTGGATATTATCCAATTTTTGCCGAATGGGTTGGGTTTTCGATTACAACGACGTGCACTAAAGGAGCCTTCGGCAACTAGGGCGGAAATCAGTACGACTACTCTGAATCGCTTTATACAGAATACCTGTCCTTTTGCAACAGTATCTGTATCATTTATCTGAATTGCAAATTAATTAGATTACCGAAAGTAATTGGTAAAACCAGGAAATTGGTTAGTCAGTCACTGACAAGTGGGTTTCAGGAGGATGCGATTTAGTTCACTTCAAGCTCTGCACCCCGTTCGAAAAAAATAAATCCATCAACATGCCACAATGTTCCGCATTCCACCCCACCCCCTTATTCACGGTATATTATAGACGTTAAGGCAGCGAAATGTCAATCACCGGTTGCGACAGGACAGCTTTAACTGCGCCTTAAAGCTGCCTTCATACTGTTGCACATTTTGTCCCCGCGAAATATAATTTCTTCTCAAACTGTCAACACGATATGGTGCCAGCACCGAGGCACGCATGCTACTCCTATATACTGTAACCTAGGTGAGCCGACCGTCGCGCTTTAAAACTCAATAGAGGAACAGGGGGTATGAGGACAACCTGCCTGCCACGGAGTGCCGCACTGCGGCCCATCGTTCCCGTGTTCCACGTTTAGGAAGGTCATAGTTTGTACTTGCTTGAATTTCAATCGATACACCAATCCATATATTCTCTATTGGCACACTCTCTGGTGGTGGGAGGATGAATCGCGGAATGGCAGCGACAATTTTTGAAATTGTTGGAATTTCAACTTCATGTGTACAGAATTGAGCTTGGGTGGCATTCATCAATGGTGCTCAAAACGTGGAGCGCCAAAAAATACGTCCAAAGTTCGGCTTCAACTTTTTCAACAGTCGAGTTACATCACATCCCGAGTGATGGATGTCAGTTTACAAAAGTCATGGAATACTTACGAAAATAATTCTTTTAATTTTCAAAAAGCATTGAGCATAAAACACTAGAGATTTCAGTTGTCGACTCAGAAAAATACATCTGTAACATATCAGGTTATGTTTATATATCATGTCAATTTCTTAAATTAAAATGAGCACTACATGAGCGCTAAAATCGACTATACATTTTGTTACTATTGATTCTTATATAGTTGTGAATAATCCAATGAATGGAAATCGAATCTATAAAAAAACTTTTGAAAGAAATGGTAATTGACGCGTGAACCCATGGCACAAAAGGTTTGTCCACCACTGACCTATCAATATATCGCGCGACGCTCAAAATCGATTCCGCAGTAACGTGTGTACATGGGGGGGGGGCGTATGGGCGAGTATATAAACCTACAGACTGGGGCAGACACGCGTTCAAATGAAGCTGTATATACGATCGAGTAAGTATAGTGAAACGTGAAGACTTTTCGGGCTGCGAATGTCGAAAATAGTGAATCAATCAGTGTCTTTCAGTGGCGAGCGTTTGGGTTTTCACGCTGATCCTCCCGATACTCTCGTTGCAGTTGAGATCACGAAAATTACAAACATGAGAAAGGTATAGGCGAGATAGCAACAAACAAGATATTTCTTCGCCACATACCTGAGTTGGAATATATTTCAAATTGCTATACAAGAATGATTTGAGGCGCTTATTTTTCTTTTAAAGATGAAAAGCCAAGGGAAAATTAATTTTGGATCCAAGAAGAGCACAATTGATGACATTTTAAAACAGTAACACCATTCCATAAAAAAAATATTGTCTTGTCTACAGTGTCAACCTGAAACTATGGACCCCATTTATTATTTTTAATAAGTCGGCCTAAAATAGTCCGATTATTATGAAATTTGGGGATAATTAAGATAACAGTATCCTCTTTTAAATTTCAAATTACTCGCTACTAATAATGCTCCTTGTCGGTGGCGCTTGTGGCGCAATTCGAAAGGGGATACAGTTGTCTTAATTATGCTCAAGTTTCATAATAATCGGATTATTTTTGGCCGACTTATTAAAAATAACAATAGCAAAAATACACTCGATTATTGCCAGCGATATTTTTTCAATATTTATTTTCCAATCCTAATGTGCAGAAATCCTGAAAATGGCTCGAGTTTTAATTCTGGGGTCTCGCGAAGATCCAACGTATGAAAGACGTGGCGATAGGGTTCGCGTCCCCCTCCAACCATGCACTTTCGGATCGGTCGACGAACAACCCAATCGCACGCCAATCCTCCTCTCTCCCTCCCCCTCACGACCCTTCCCCAACTCCACTCCCAGCCCGGCTCTATCAGATTACAGACTATATAATGGAGTTTTAAAAGACGTATCACGGTAAATTCGATCGAGTCAGTGGGTCACACATGTGCAAGACGCGAGGCAAAAGGCATTTTCGATTCGCTCTCGCAGCCACCACTATCGCCACCACCACCACCACCTCACCCTCCCTAATAAGATTCCTATTATGCATTGGCGGCATCTTTACAGGTTCCCTACCAGGGGGCTCTGGCAGCACCTAAATAAAACCACCAAGCGGGACCACGACCGCTGGACGGAAACCAAAGGGGCGAGCCTTATATACAGGACAGACTACACATGTATGGGCGCTGCGCGTAATCATTGGGGTCGCACATTTCTCTTTTGGGCAGGTGACGGCAGGTTGCACTTATCGCCGCCAGTATGCGCCAAATCATCGCCAAGGACGATTAACTTTTACTGGGCAATAGTCCATGAAATTATCGATAGCTCAATTGCTAGTTATCCAGTCATCGGTCTACCTCAACTGTAACCATGCCAAATGATTTTTTGGAACGCCACCGGAAGGCACCCTACACCTGTGGTGACCAGAGACCATAGCAGGGTCAGACCATAGCATGTATACCTTTGTATCAAAGGGGTGGTCTCCCGGATAAGGTGGTCATGGTGGTGGGGTGAAGGCGGCGAGAAGATGGAGGAGGTGATACTGAAAATGGACGTCAGGGCGGCGCCATTAAATGCGCAATCGCACAAATCCCTTTTTGATGACCAATTAATAGCCAATAAAACGCCGCCACTGCGTATACTGATGCTAGGCCCGCCCTAGCACCCCTCCCCACCCTGAGTATGGATGGTTGTGTTGAGATATGTGGGTGGTGAGAGATGAGCCCCGTAACGCCGTACCGCTACCACCTCCACTCGTCCAATGTGAGCACACCAGATAGACAACACCCCCAGCGCAACTTGCCCCGCACCTACCATATATCTCCGCAGCGCCCCCTATAATAATAAGCCATAAAACGTGAATTTCTCTTCATTGCATGTTAGCCATCGAGGTCCGGGCTGGGGGAGGGCTCAGAGGAAGGAAGGGCTGGCTGCTGGAAGCAATACACAGCATCCTGAGACCAAAGTCCTGGCAATTGCAAGAGCATTTATACAACGACTCTTGAGCTATGTGTCAAACAGGTTCACCAGCGTTTTCATCCTAAAACCCAACAGACTTGCTGCCTGGGTGGGGATCTTTAACGCGTACCTGATATCGTGCAATCATGAAACCCAAGGCTGTACTCGTGACTGTACGATATAAAACGACTGCACATCATGACACTGCTTGAAGTATCTTTTGATATATTGGACCAATTTTTAAATATTCGACGATGCACAATGAGTATTAAATCATTCGCTGCAGCATACTCAACTCGCCCAATTAGATTTAATAAATCGAAGCATTCAAGATTGGTGAGCCCACCTGGTTCACCACAACCTCTCAATAGAAAATTGTTCAACACGCTATCATCTAGACTGAGAGGGGTCCCACTTCATAGTAGCGTATTTGGCTTTATTTTAGTCACTTTCGTACGAACTTGGATCCCAAGAGCATGGTTTGATGCAATGGGGGAGGGGTGCGTTCCAAAAATCCCCTGGCTCGCCATCAAGAATCATTCGACAGTCCACCCTCATACAGCACCCACCTCCCCCGCCATATACCCTTATCTCTGTCCTGGCACAGACATGGATCAGGGTCTCCCCTCACGACCGTGGTCATGCTCCAGCGAGGCAGGTCCGACCGCGACCGAGGCACGAAATCGACGCGATGCAAACACGCGAAAATTTGTTTGGCGACCGCGGACGGCCGGGACTTGAGCACGATTTTCCGCCGTGCGCTTGGATACTTAATAGTGGACATGAACGATAGATAACCAAGATGCTCGATCGGCGTGCAACAAACGCATCTCCATATTATATGGCGTCCGCGCCAGTAAATGTCAACTATACTCCGTGTCCGACGAGCACTGAAATTACAGCTAATAATCAAGACGGGGCAGTTCTCTTGAGTGTTTCGTGTTTGAAGATTACGACAGTTCTATAAATATTTTTTAATTATTAAAGTCTAAAATCCACCACTTTAAAAATCTAACAATAGTGCAAGTATGGCTGCCGATGCGCAGTCCATTATCAATATATCCGTTTCGACAGTGGACATGTGAATATATTTTAGTTTTATACATTGAAAAACGTTATTGTAGATGCCGGAGATGACATAACACGATAATAATTGGATAAACGGCTGGACAGTTTGATAGACGGAAAAAAGCGATTAGAGTAACAGAAAAATGTTTACTAATGTACTTCGCGTATTACAGAGAATTAAAAAATAAAAACACTATATGGAATACATAATTACAGGAAGAGTATAGATGTTATAGCTCGATGTCACAGTAAAAATGCAGGGTTTTGACTGCCTCGTGCTGTTCAGAAAACTAATCCGAAAAATCCGAGCATTCTTTCGAAGAACGTCCGTTGTCAAGGGTTGTCGCACGACATAGTGCCTTCTCTTCTTATGGATGTCGGTTTTATATAGATGTACGGGAGCGCCCGACTATTACTGAGACGGTCATTCATTGATGATTTGTCGGTGTACATAAAGAATGATTCGGTCATAATCCGGTAGTGATATTGCGTTGCCCTGTAGACGAGGGTGGCTTCCTCCCATACAGTGCTTTTTATTTTTTTAATTCTCTGTAAAACGCGAAGTACATTAGTTAACATTTATATGTTACTCTAATCGCTTGTTTAACGTCTATCAAACAGTCCCGCAGTTTGTCCAATTATTATCGCTCTAATTTTATAAATTGCTAAAATAAAGGTGCAAATGATGGCAGTATTTTGGTGGGAGCTTCGTTGTATCGTTTCCCGACTCCGTGGCATAGTTTATATACCTGGACGTCACTGAATGGTTTTGTGGGTCATAACATAATTTGTACTGGGTATATTTCCGACAATATATATATATATATATACATAGGAAGGTAGTGAGGGAAAAAATTTTCCCCACTGCAGAGATATCCCCCTTCCAGTCATTCCACCCTCCTTTCCCCGCCCCGTAGGTCACCAGGGAACCGGCCCCGTCCAATACTCGTCCCACACACTATATAATCTGACGACGGTATTATAACGCCACCGCATTGACGTCATTTATAAGCGACCTGATGGTTATACTACATATTTATACGCTAACGAGAAAAAAGGAGAAACTTTTTTCCGAGGAGAAATACGATCGCGGCGATTTTCTGACCACCACGTTCACAAGAGTCGGCGAACGAGTAAAAAAATCGGCTTTCAATCAACGCGAGTGGACCATACTGAAAGCTGGACGATTCATTTGACCTCCCCCTCCCTTCTCCAATTAGTATTTCAAATTGCCTCGACGCTATTCAGTTTTTCGAATTTTTCCTTTGCCATACTCATTTAACTCTTAAGAAAATAAATATTTCATAGATTTATTATTATTATTGTTATTATTATAGCGCTAAAGCATTTAATTATATATTAATTTATAAGAAACCCAAGTTTCCCCCTATTCACATTATCACAAGATGGTGCCGTTATCCTTTGGCTTGGAACCAATATTACGCAACGCCTCTCCTTTCAGTTGCCGTCGCTTGTGGCGCTTTACCATAAGCCAAATTGAGCGATAGTTTCACCTGAAGGCCATCAGAGGGCACAAGACGCTTAGGTCAAACTAGCGAATACTGAACTCATTTTAAATTAATACTAATTTTCCAAAGGGATGGCATACTGTTAATTTAAACATGTGTCGATGATGGGTAACGTCAAAACATTTCCAGTTAACACCACTTTCTCGGTAAACAACATTCTGAATAATGTAGGTGGCGCTGTTTGCCTAACGAATACTGTGATGTTGTGATGGCTCGTGCGCGACGGCGATTAATTTTGCGGTCGCCATCGCATGTTGCAAGGACGTTAACTGGGCGACCGACCGCATGCTGTATGCTTATTCAGTTATGCTCAACTAGCTAATAAAAAATAACTATAATTCATTAACCATCGAGGACATGGTCTGCGCCGTGGCACCAATTGGAACAAATTATTTACGACCTATGTCAATTCACGAGCACAGCCAGCAACGGGAGGCCGCTAGTCATACAGGGTGCGGAAGAAATACACATGTCGAGACAGATGTTCTTACGGTGCGTGGGTATTCTGATTTGTCATTCATTTGCCATCAATAATTTCTGCACGAAAATGTACTTTATCTTTGTTCAAACTTCCGCATATTATATATTTGAAAGTATTAATGTTATTTCAAATGCATCGCTTTTTATATTCACGTTCATTTCAGTTTTAAAATAATTAGATACTGCCAAAAAGAAAACATTGTTCGTTACGGCACAAAATGATCATGACGTTATTTTGTGTCTGCATCAGTATGCGCTTCACAATCATGGACACGGCTATACAACGTCCGGGTCTCAACCTAATGAGGTGTAAGGGGCGTGTGAGGTGGTCTGGTTAAAAAGATTTCATAAAAACTAAAATGTGTGGGGGAGTTGGAGGTGGTAATAAATGAGAGCCTCGTCGACGAAATAAACAATAAAATACGAGATACGAGATACAGATACTGAATGTGTTTCTTACCTATGTTGGGATGCTGTAACTTGCGGCAGATTCTCGCCTCGCGTTCCAATTTTTGAAAATCTGAAAGCAAAACAGGAGAATGATGTTAACGTAATTAGTCGTTCACGTATACACACCACGTACGTTGATGGCAAGGCAGCTACAAAGCCAGTGTGTGTTTCAAGTTGAGTTCACACTTTCGTTAGACGTTTTTGAACCCATTGTGCCAAAGCTTTTTATTGGTTTGCAACATACAGAATTTGATCATATCTAGGTTTTCTTAAATGTTAGTGTGTGACTATTTTTAAGCAGCAAATATATGCAAATGTTCAGCGTTGAACATTTTGTACATCTATAATGTATAATGCAAATAGTAAAAAAAAATGCTGACAGTATTTAATAGTAGGAATTTTAACATTACAAATATATATTTTTTTAATCCAAAGAAACTACAGCATTATTTTAGACATCTCTGACATCTTAAAAAAACATGCTGTCAACATTAAAAACATACAACTAATTTGCATGGTTTGTCGCCATTGAAGATAACTTCCCTTTTTTAAATTTTATTTCAGCGTTTAGCAGAGCATAAAAGTTGTTTTAATTTTATTCAAAAAGGTTAGCGGGTTAAACGGGAAAATTAATTCATTTGGCTTGAATATATGGCAGATATTTTTTCTTCTTTTTCACTTTCAACATTTCGCAATGTTGTCAGAAAAAGTAAATAGTAAATTGCATTTCCAAATCCGGTTTAACGGACGAGCGCGTGACAAAATAAATCTAGCTTAACGGAATGCTTTTATATTTAATCAATGAAGGTCCCGCGGAGTTTTCCGTCTGGATTAGTCTATAAGTGCATTTCGGGGCTCGAACTAACTAAAAAGAGCTTGCTTACGACTAATCGAGCAGCTGCTAAGACTGCATCAACAGTCGTTGGTAGTACAGTCTATATTACGAAAACGAGTAGATATTTAACACCTCAAAGTGCATAGTTTCAAACAGACAAAATTTAGTACCAAATACAATTTTTTTGCATTAATGATATTTCTGAGTTTACATTGATCTAATATAATTGCTAGATTTTTTAAAGAGATCAGTTTTCTTAAAATTTTAACAAAGTTTTTAGAATTATTCAATGGTTCAGAATCAAGACATGATTCAGCGCTCACCGTGTTAATAATGAAAGGTTAAAATGTTTTAAACCATTTAAAATTGTCATCGCAAGTAATATTAAAAGAATAAAACAATCACCTTGAGAAAGTGAGAGAAAAAAGCTTGAACTACCACGCGTAACTTCAAAAGTACCAGACAAGTTTCAAAAAGAAAATGCAGCAGCGACATATTTCAATCAAGTTTTAATATTTAAAAAAATGTTGAGCAACCACAAATTGAAATACATCCTCCGGAAGTCTAACTAGCAGCAACTTCCTCAACATTGCAAAAGCGGCTTGCAGGCAAAATTATGACAAAATAATAAGCGCTGAGCAATTGCAAAAAGCACGTCAATCCAAATAAAATTAAATAAATAATAAAAAAAATTAAATGAATCCATGAAATAATATAATAAAAATAGGAATGCGACAAGATGCAGGCAAGAGATGAAAAGAGGGATTAATTTTGACCACGTAAGTAGCCAAGAAAAAGTGCACACTTTTGTTCATTTAAATATTAACAATTCAATTTTTTGGAGCGTTTTCCAATTTTGAACAGACTAAAAAGCAAGATTTTGAAAAAAAAAAGATCAATACAAATAAATAAAGGATTTAGTAGCGAAAAAATCTTGGTAGTACGAAGCTGAACATTGTCAAATATTGGTATTAAAGACAAGTATGAAATGAATAAATGGGCAAGATTAGTAGAAATAAAATAAAAATTAAAAAATGTATGAATTACTTGAAAAAGCGGGAAGCGTTGTGAGTAAATAAGAGTGAGAAAGAGAGAAATGAAAAATAGGTTCGTAACATAGTTTTTACCGGAAAACGCCGTTTTTTCCCCTGGTGTTCCAGATTTTTAACGAGAAAAAATAGAAAGATTCATATGTATGAGTTTTCGAACAGGAGACAATTGGAACATATCAGAGAAATAGAGAAATGGAAGAACGAAATCGGAGAGTGGGGGAGTGGAGGAGTAGGAGGTGGCTGAAGGTACAACGGATACTTAAAGTGACAGAAATAATAGTAAAATAAAAATACAAAATCAAAAAAATAATACTGAGCACAACAATGATCACTTGTAATTGGATGAGGAGGAAGAAAGGGGATCGATTGTGGGGAGCACACAATAATACAATACGACATCGATTCTGGAATCGGCTCCGCCGTTTTCAGACTTTTACGTGGCGATATCGATTGCCAGGCGCAAACACCAAAGAAACTGAAGCAGTAGAAGCAATAGGCCATTGACAGTTGATGCCGGTGAACAAAACGACTGATTTCATTCGCGGCGCCAGTCAGGGTGCGGTATTGCGCATGTTATAGTTTCTGCTGGCCAGCGTCTTTTTCAGTTGAGCAAGAGCAGATATTTTTGCAATGTCGATCCAGTGACATTGTAC
>JAQGBY010005502.1:0-14562 GCA_034698785.1 Mycogona germanica | reverse complement strand
GCGCCGGGAATCGAACCCGGGACCGCCGAAACCACAGTCAGTCGCTAAACCGACTGGGCTACGACGAGTCGCACAATTGTCAAGCTTATCGCACTATTGTCAAGCTTGTTTTGAAGTTCGAGAAACTAAATAAATCTCCGCAGTTGGCAGTTGGTCGCAAATTTCTTTTACAATTTTCTTAAAACCATCCGCGAATATTATAAATTATTTATTTGAGTGATCATTTACAAATTAACATTACTGTCAATCTACTGTTATTTATTGAATAATTAAAAGGCTTGACCTTAATTCAATTCAATTCTCGTCAGTCAGTCATTGGAAGAGAACTTCCCAAGCTTAAATTAAAGAAATTTATTATATTTTACTATTTTTTAAAAGCACGAAGTTTGTGGGAAAACACGGTATAATAATCCCAACTGAATGGCGATTAAAATGAGAAAGTGGAATGTTCTCCAAAATTTAATACACAACATTTTAACAATTTCAAAATGAGGAGTAATTATTTTACATTTTTAATCCAACGTCGATTTGTCAAATCTAATTTCACTTTAATTTTAATTTAACTCTCTTTCTTAAGAGTCGATCCAGTTAATAGTTAGAGCCTAGAGTTGGCCCAGGTTCTGTGAGCAAGGGGAGGGGGTGATAACCTATAAAGAATTTCAATTTTAAGAATTAATTTCAACTACTTGCTAACAACGAAATCCAGGGATCCGCGGTTCAACTCCCGGTCTCCATGAAACTCTATATTTTTCGCAATTACCAGTTCTAATTAAAATAATAGTAAAATATTATTATAAAAGCGAGTTCGCCACTCGGTTCGTCTTCTTCATTCGACCTATCCCGAATTCACCATTTCAGATATACTTGCATTATAATTTGATGAGACGAGCAACTAAGTAGCGAATCTCCATGGTGACTGCGACTGTGAATGTCCAGGGCGCGGATTTTTCGGCGGAAAGGCCCCGATGGTGAACCTCCCCCCTCCCATCATTTTTTTTTCGCAGAGCCAGAGCGAGACAGTAGTTAAAATTCCGCTCGGTGAATGCAGCCGTTGCCGCCGTGCTGCTCCTCCTGTCGGCTCCGGTTGACAGGCTGTCTGCTTCGCGCGCTGATCGATGATTTATTAATTTTGTTTCTGAGCGCAACCGAAAGAAGAAAAAAATACCCATTTTCGCCAACGCTTTTCTTTTGCCTAGGCCGTGAGTGGCGCTCGGGTCGGCTGCAACGCTCGGCCGAGATTTCCTCTCAGACTCTTGCCCGGCGCTTTCTCATTCGCTCCACGATCGCCACGGTCAGCGAATTGTAGCAGCCAATGAAGAATTATGCACTGTCAGGAGGACATCATCTAGGCTAATCTTTATATCTGATACTTGCATTAGTGGTCGTTGGAAAACTTGCAGGAGTCGCAGAAACAGTGTCAATAACACGAGAATTGGTGTGCCAACAACTATGCACAAATGTGTTCAACCATCATGAGGGAATGTCTATTTTGATGCGGCAGAGTTTTTGTTTTGTTTATTTCAATTTTAATATATTTTATACAGATATTACAAATTAAAAAATGTTTCAATTGAAAAAACCCTAACATTATTCGAAGTGTGTGTTACTACCAAGCCAGTAACACCAGTAATAATTATACATACTGTTTCAACAAAATGCAAAACAAACAAGTATTTTATTTGTAAGTTATTTATATTTATCTTATAAGATATGACATTTAGTTGTTGGGATACTTGTATGTGAAATTTTTAGGTGTGTTTATATAAAAATAATATGAAATGATAATTTATTAGGTGCTTCGAAAAAAATTGATTTATGTTCTGAAATAGTGATAAATGATGATAAACCGATAGATGTTTTCTATCGGATAGAGTGTTAACTTAGGTAAGTGTAAATAATTTAAAATTCGCTAATACACATAAAATCACAAACAGTTCGTGGTTGGTATTCTACGTGGTCTTCGAATAATATCTGGTGTATAAAAATATTTGTCTTCTCGCTTTACTAATCGCCTCCCCCACAACGTTGGATTCCACATCCAAATATTTATTTTGTTTATAGCAAATTGCATTCTTTTTACGCGAAAAGATGACTCTAAACCAATCGTTTGCAACGTCTGCACGTCGCCTAGAACCGGTGATTCATGTCACCCATACTTACGAACGAACATGGTGTCCAGGTGGATTTTGTTACCGGACACCCTAAACGAAGAACATGGTAAGTCGTCCAATATTAACGACGTCACTGACTGACAAATAACACCACGGAGTTTACAAACGATTATCTTTTTTAATTTGAACATTGCTAAAAAGAAATCGTATTTCCTTTCACAAATGGAGGACTTCCTTCACCTGATCGAAAGTTGTTCTGTGCGCAAAATGTTCTAAGGCAAACTAAAATTCGCGAACGGCAAAATGAATTGCAAACCAAGGGGCGAGCAGGGCTCTGTTCTCTTGCGCGGGTTCGATTCCCGACCGAGAGACCCTCTGAATTTTTCAGACGAGAGAAATTCCTTCGGAATGGAAGTAAAGTCATGGGTCCTGTACCTGAATGATTTCAGGTGCACGTTAACGATCCCTACCTAGGCAGCTTATATATTAAGCCTGGGTTAGGCACAATTACCAGGTCGACTCCTGGGAGGGGGGTTCTTAACAAATATCTCAGAGAGAGAGCAGGGTCTCTGCGATTGGTCCTGCTTTGGATATAATTTTCTAATTAAAATGCTGTCGCATTCGCCATGGGTGCACCGAAGGTCAACGACATAATGGACCTCTTCTTCGCTACCCGCCGTGCACAGTCATACCCTTTGACCTTATCTTTCCTCCCGTTCCCTTGGCCACCAGACCAACCCACAAAAAATGCTTTGAGAGACAAGGCTTCTTCGTAATGCTATACGCCGAAGAAGTTCCAAATTAAGCTGTTTCAAAACGAGCAAGCGTAGGCAGCAACTTGGCTCGAGGGACGAATTTTGAACATCTCGTTACATTGTCAGTGACGTTATAAAATGCTTGACGAGATCTCTGCCATGGCTACCCCTTTCTTCACCAAATGAACAGCCCCACCCCACTGCCAATCATTCACAGAAATCCTGCGCTCCTTCAATTGTATTTTTTTTATTGGCGGAGCGCAAACTTGTGAAACGGAGGAAGATAATGTGAAAAAATATATTGGAAATCACCAAAATTGTTTCTCCCAAAAATGGATAAATACTCTAGAAAATTAACGACTCTCAACAAAGGCAGTGAGAAATAACCTTATTACAAATGATGTGTTTCAGAGTTATGTATACCAATTAATGTCATCTGTAGATTAAGAGAATTTCAGATTCGTGTGCCTCTGTCAATCCTGATTTTCAGAACACAATAGATTTTCAAATGCATTGAGGAATAAGATATAATTTTATGTCTACCGGCATTAAAGCATTTTCTACATTTTGATCTTGAACATGTTAAAAACATTTTTGACCCAGTTTGTTTTAGAGATTATCGTGTCAGGTGCATTTGTGTCGAAATTCTCAATTCTTCAATACTGATAGAAATCCTTAAAGGCCAGAAAAGTTTACCATTTCTTATGCATCTACAGCCTAAAATTAACGCCTAAAATTGTACGGCAATTATTATGCAATAACTTATACGTTAGACAGATTCAGAGGATACTCCCGATATCAACTAAAGTTTCTTTGAAAGATGGTTGAGGGGGGAGGCAAAAAAACTCGAGGTAATGATTAATGATGTGAGAATTATTATTATGCAGGGATGAGGTAGGAGTGGATAGGAGGAGGAGGGATGGGGTGGGGGATCGGGGGATCGTCGGGAATGGAAAGGTGGGTGGGGGCAGGAAGGAGGTGGTGGCGCAGAGAAAGGAAGATTACTAAGCCGGTCCCTGATGTTTCAGGGGTACAGTCAGTCAGTCAGTCCACGCAACCGGCATCTATACTTCGAAAAATGAGCAGGGGGTAGACGTGGACCGGTGAGGTCAGAAACATGCTTTGAGACTTTAGTGGCATAAATGCACACATATATATATGTATATACACACACTGTGAAGTAAATTTAGTAGTGGAAGAACTGGCGCCACTCTGTGGACAACGTTTGAAGGTCATGTAATGGAATAAATGCATGAGGACGAAGTCAATTTTCTTCTTTAATTTTTTTTCAACGTTTTTATTTAAAAGTCGAAAATAATATAAAAACATAGTACAATAACTAAAATCGTTTCTTGAAATTCGAACTAGCGACATGCTTCCCTATTAATAAAATTATTGTTGAGGAAACCTACAAGCTTCTCAGCCACAAAACCACCCCAGGGAAGGACCTAGTAATTTTGCTTAGCTTAGGCTGGTAGATAGGGATCTCTAACGTGTACCTGATATCGTTCAGGCACGAGTCTTGTATAGCTAAACCTCTAGGAGCTAGTCTAGAAATGGCTAGGAATCTCTCTCGCTTGAAAGTTTCCAGAGATCTCGGCCGGGCTTGAACCCGCGATCACGGGTGCAGCGATCCGATGAGCTAACTCTGTATTACACAATGTTGATCTTGTAACTTTAAATAGAGTCTGTTAACATCAGAGGGTCGTGGGTTCGAGCCTTAACATGTCCCTCAATTGGACTTGTATAAATGAATGTGCAATGGTGGTGACGCTGGCTCGAGCCTCAGCCACAGTCTAAATATGAAAAACTTTGAAATTGTGATTGCTGACAATAGCTTTCATGTAGTGATCAATCTGTCAGCATCACCTCCATTTTTATTCGTTTGTTTATACATGAATTGTCTTTATTTAACGTTATGATCATAATCCAGTCGCTAATTTGTGGCTTTTGGCTAAATTTTAGGTTTTTAATAGTTTCAATAGCTCATCAGTTTGGAAGCAAACCCTGTAAACCCACAAAAGTGGATTATAAATAAATAAAGATAACTATTGTCCAATGAGGATTCAATATAGTGTTGTTTTAACAATGGTAATATTTTGGCACAGAAGAATTAAACCCTAGCTGTGCAAGAAAAAAAGTGATGTTAAACCAGCATCCAAATATTGAGTATTGTAAATCAGTCAGTGATACGGCGTTAGTTCCAATCGCTCTTATAAATGGCCTTCTAGAGGATGCAGTCCCAAGTTGTTATCGTACTTAATTTTACGCGTGTGCTGCCGATACAATGGCAGCTCGTGGTATATTTCCCATATACATGTACTGTAGACTCGGTGCTCATCTAATAGGTGCCTCAGTGGGGGCCTGTTTAAGCCGCACTGACCGATGCGATGGGGTGGGTTGGGGAAAGGACTATAGAGAAGGGGAACTGGGGGATTAACAGGCCTCGACGCTCCAGAAACTCTAGATCCCATATAGTTGCGGAGTTACGCCTCGCTGTCATCCAATACACACGTCGTCCACGGAAAAATATGGAAATATCTCTTTTTTTTTGGTGAAAAGGCACCAAAACGAAAGAAAATTAATGATGACGGACCCTCGGATCCACAAAAATGTCTGCTTTTGTCGTTAAGCGGCTAAAAGTGAAATCTGATGGCTTAAGTAAGGGGGCACATACAGCGCATGCCAGCAGCGCCTCATGTGGCGAATCGCTTTTCGTCGACGTATGCGCCTTCGTTGATGGTTTTCAATGACACTTCATGTTGGCCATTGGACGACGCGTGCTCACAGAGGTCAACGTGACAGCCCGATGTTAGGTCCCACGTCCATCGGTCTTGTTACAAATTGTATGAAAATTTCAGACGTCTCGTCTGATAACATTACTTACTCCTTAGATCTGCAGCTCGACACTTCTTCATTGGCTAATTGGTTTCTTAACATATTAATTTGAGCTGAATTGATGGTGACACATTCTAAAAGAATTTTCAATTAAGCCATTGCCAAATAAGAGAACAACTTTCGATCATTTCTTCTAATAATTTTGAAAAGGTTGCAATTTATGTTGATTTTGTTGATATAAGCACGATAATCTGCCCTAAATTTGGATGAAAGAAACACTTGCGATGACCAAAGCACATATTAAAAGCAATCGTTGCTCTCGTGCAATTCGTAATTCTTGTTCTCCGGATCTCAGGAGAGTAACCATATAAAGACCCCAAATGAAACTGTTAACGATCTTGGTGAAACGTTGAAAATCTGTGTCTGGGGTGGATATGCAAGATTTTCTCTCGACCGTAAGTCGATTTAGGTCCGGTTTTAGCTTTCATGTAATAACAACACGATCAAATTAACATATTGTGCTTTCTTCCATGAAATGCTAGAAAGCATAAATCATTTTTGGCAGTGTGAGCGGATGATGAGAATATTATCGCTAAATCAGCGAATTTCGTTGTTCGTGATCGCATCCAAAAATATAGGTATTCATAATCGCAGTGGATATGGGGGTGAACCCCAGAGATGTGTTAGCCAAATGAAGTATTTCTCTCCTTGCTAAACAGTGTATCTGTATATATTTAATGTGTTTATCTTTTTGACAACAAATGCACGTTAGCATTTCAATAATTGAGTTTTATTTTAATTGTAATTCAGAAATCACTGTTACAATCGTAATGCGTCGTAGAGCAGTTGGTTAAGCGACGGACTGTGGTTCGGCGGTCCCGGGTTCGATTCCCGGCGCGGGCTCTCGATTATTCGATCCCGGGGTACTGGTGAAAATGTGCCTCACACATAGTGCCTAAGCACTGAGAGGGGTGCAGAAACTCCTGTTGTGATATACACTTCAGTGAATTAAATAATAATAATAAAACACTAAAAGTTTTGATTCACTTTTAAAACACACTTTGCACAAACTCAAAAAGTATATAACCAACTATTGCGAATTTCACTCGTAAGGCTCGATTACAGGTATTATTTGTGGAATGGAAAAATAAACACATTCGCTCTGACAGTCCATCTAAAATACAATATATGTATATATTTTAAAATTCCAATCAACTGTGGTCAACCGCATTACAGTCGTTATGTACCCATCATGGTGCTTATGCACTATGCGAGGGGCACTATTCGGTATCGAAATTTTCGAGAGCCCACGCCGGGAATCGAACCCGGGACCGCCAAGCCAGCCAGTCGCAAAACCAACTGGGCTACGACGAGTCGTACAATATGACCAAAGCCGAACCGGCACGGATTCGAACCAGTGACCGACCCTCTGAGCAAGAAGACAGTCGAGTCGCATCCACAAGAGCAGCAGGAACTATAGGATTGGAGCAAGGGATCTTGTCCCGTGCATCGAAACAAATTTCAATCTTTAAATTGTCGTTTTGCGCGATACTTAGCGTTAGTCGAGAAAGTTTACCGCATCCCGCTCCGGCACAAAGAATAGTCTGTCAAAGAGATTAACTATTCTATAATTGAAAAGATCCTTGACAAGAAAACTTTATCAAATGCAGCCGCCAAACGCAAGATACGCGCTTTTGTAGGCCTACATGTAGACCGTGACACGTGTCAGATCTTGTTGTGCTGTCAGCTGTGGCGTGGTGGAGAATGGAAAAGGGGGCGTGGCGTGGACACACACACATAACTCACTTGATAAAAAAAGAGAGACGCAACCCACCGCCACCACTATAGCCTGAGTGGTTTTTTATGCGAAAGAAAGGGTTCCCCCGACCATAAACATAATCAAAGTTTCAGGCTTTTTCTTGGGAGAAATCGATCGTTGATGCGGCTCTACATAATCTGTTGGGAAATGATTTAGTAATTTCATTATCTCGGTGGGCGTTTATTTTTACTCGGCACTAATGCACGGAACTGTCGCAGTTTTTGCTGGGCCTGTACGGGTTCGTGAGTCTCCGAGAGCATACGACAAAGTCATGCATCTTAGCTTTTTAAGCGCACAATTTACACTTAATGTTGTGTGCCGTGAGGAAACAACCGAATAAAAAATCTGCAAAAACTCATGGAATTGACAAACGCATCTTTGTGCGTACATTAAGATGTTTGCAAATAAAGCAAAACGGATTGTCTAATCTATTTCGAATCTATTTTAGCGATACTTCAGGCAAAGTTGCAGTCCCAAAACTATACAATGTGTGTGACCGGGGGCGAGCGAGGTGATGTGGCCTATGTATACGAGGTTTAGACTTTCTTCCCTCCCATTCAGTAAATCGAGAGGAAAAAATCAATTTTGTTGTCATGGTAACTTTTATGAACATAGTCCATACAAAGCTATGTACATCCACTTCGGCTGTGCCGATCAGGCTCAAGACTTTTTCGTCTTTCGTGGTTGAAACAATTTTCAAGTGTTCAGGGATTTGAAAATGGTACAAAAGTATGAACGAGTAAAGAAGGACACCGAGGATACATAATATTCGACCAAATAACAATATAATATATGTTGATTTTTAAATTGCATTTATTTAATTGGTTCTCATTTTAAAATGCAATAAAAATTATAAATGCTTTACGGTTTTCTTTACTTATGAGAGATCATACCTGTTGCAGTGTCACCAATTAATGCGTTGTTTCTAAAGTTTATTTTTTGTTCTCCATTTTTGTTATTCAAAGCGGCAATTTATTATAAGGAGCATCCCCTGCAGCTAGAAGGTGTCATCCGGGATCACCAGGGCACAAGTCACATCAAAACATTTAAATCACATTTAAAAAGTAATTAATGTGAAATTACTATTCGGCAAATCAGTGGTGTCATAGAAAGGGAAAATAAATATTCATCTTATGAAATTTTGGTTGCCAATTAAATAGGGAATCAGGAAATATGATGCAAGAATTCAGAAACAATAATTGTTTGTTTAAAAATAAAAAATTGCGACAAAATGATTTTTTTGTTTTGAAATTCCAAATAGTTGATCAATCATGTTCGCTGCATTTTGAACACGTTTAAAAAAAAGAATCGGTGAATGGATTATTATCTTGGCATTGTCATGCACAACGCCCGAATTTCAAAAATATCTCGAAAACGTGATAAATGCTATATCACGTTCAAAATGTGATCAATCATTTTTGACGTGTGAACCGTCAGACCAACCAGCAACCACCGAGTAAAAATGTTTTTTTCGCTCAGTTCAGCCGGGAGAAGTCGACCAATCCCAGCGGCCGACGCCCAAAACGACTACTAGTCCCGCTTCTTGCCTGTCACGTGTACGTCTCAATCCAGGCGGAACTCTGGTGGGCCAAATGAACATCAAGCAACGGGGGGAGGACGACAGCCAAGGAGGGGTGGACAAACAACTGCAAGTCACCCAAAATGACAGTTGATGTGACAGGGGACCACCCACATTCGGAAATTACTCCGTGCCATTGGTTTTCGTGAGTGATGGCGAAAGACTTGAGGGTTCACTGGTGCAGGTCCTCTCCACTTTTAAATACACCCATTTTGCCAGATGAAATTTTGTTTTATTTCTTAATTTCAGATTTTCTGGGGTTTTTTTGTCGGATTTGCCACCTTTCGATATTTTTCAACCTTGAGAGGAATTTTGTGATCTCGCATTGGAATTTCCATAATCAACCCTGTTGTACCAATAATTTATTTAGCACTATCAAACTTTTTCGAAAATGAATAGAAAATATCTTTAAAAAATTGGAAATGATTCTTGTTGCATCTAAAAAGATTTTCTAATATATCAATTGCGTGTTTTTTTAATTTTTTTATTTCCCAATCAACTGTAGTCAACCGCACTACAGGCGTTACGGACTCCCCTCATGGTGCTTAGGCACTATGCGATGGGAACGACCCTGGGATCTAAATTTTCGAGAGCCCGCGACGGGAATCGAACCCGGGACCGCCGAGTCACAGTCAGTCGCTAAACCAACTGGGCTACGACGAGTCGTACTAAATTTTTAGAAAATCAAGCGATATTAAGGGGCCATTTTTAAGGGATATTAAGGGGCCGCAACGTCCCTGCATACAAAAACGTCGAAGGAACTTCTACTCTTTCAAATCCTTGGTTTATTTCAATACTTATTGATCTCCTTTGCTTTTTCGTTTGACTTCGCCGACAACACCCTGCTTCAGTCAGCTGTTTTTCGTTCGTCACTGTAGAGTGGCGCCCTCAACTATCGAGCGGATTTTGCCGGAACTAGGGCGTTTGGGTGGCAAGAGGAGGGATGACAAGTTCCCCACGCAAGATTAATGATCTTTGTCGGGTTTCAGCTGTAGTGCTGCCACCATCGGGAAATGACTGAACTGCTTACACAGAAGTCCCCGGGTGGATATTTTTAGGAAGTGCCGCCAAATACAAACGAGATCAAATGTTGGTGCAAATCCATATTTTTGTCCTCGAAATAAATGGGAAAGGTTTCTGGGTCGCCCAACTTGGAATTCAAGTTTCTGGGTTCCGTTTCTTGCTCTTCCCTGAAATTAAGCCTTTCCCGTAAATCTTTATGAGATGTTTGAAATTAGTACGACCCGTTGTAGCGCAGTTGGTTAAGCGACGGACTGTGGTTCGGCGGTCCCGGGTTCGATTCCCGGCGCCGGCTTTGGCTCGGGGTAATGGTGAAAATGTGCCTCTCACATAGTGCCTAAGCACTGAGAGGGATACAGAATCTTCCTGTTGTGACCCGTCACTTCAGTGAATTATTTTAAAAAAATTAAAAAATTCGAACAATCTAGAAATACATTTTATATTTGATTGATTTAAGATGATTCAAAACATTGGTTGGCATCAACAAATTTATTATAAAATGTTGACATCTGCAATAAACTAAAAGTATCATTGACATGCGTCAATGGCGGAGAGAAGCTGGTTTGTTATGAAGGCTTACCAGCTTTGCCCGAGTCTCTTCCTGCTCCACCCTTAGACGGCGATCAGGTAAATTTACCTAGCTTATGCTGACTAGTAATGTATTATTTAGTAACGTGGATCCGATATCATGCACGCAAGTGTCTCATGGCTTTACTTTCATCACTTTACTGAAGTTTCAGTCGGGAAATGAACCTATGTTCGAAGATTAATGAGAGTAGTAGTACCTGGTACCAATGCGCTTACTAACTAATCAAACGGACCTAAATATTATTCTTTGTACTCAATATACCACCGCAAACGCAAAAATTGCGCAAAAAGATATTTGAATTTGAATACTCGCAATACTGTTATGCTTATTTTCAGTTGAAGAATCAAATGCAAAATGAGACTTCAAATTCTTAATGGCGATTTTGTGCCGTTGGTTGACAAGGTTAAGTACTTGGGAATGTTATTTAGCAGCGATCTTTCTTGAACGAACTATTATATCGGCTTCAAACTTAAACAGGTTCAATTATCAAACGCTTAGAAATTTTAATTTTTTTTAAATACGTCGCCTCGAAAACAAAATATGGGCGTCTCCACATCAAACGAATGACGTTGTCGATTTCACGTGATAACAAAGCACACCAGATTACAATTCCAACCACATACATTTCTATTTACAGGAATAATATTTTCAATATTAAAGCCAAATAAATAAATAAAATATTATTAAAAAACAAAATTCATCTAATAGATATTTTAAAAAAGCGATTATTTTTCTATTTCACATTTCAATTGTCAAACGTTTGGAACTCCTAATTTTTTTAATATAAAAACAACATGTTAAGGCACCACCGCGTGAAAATTCGAAATTTTCACACGATAACATCTTAAATGAAAGAATAACAAGAAACGCAAGATTTAACTAAAAGATAAGACAACAAATAAGAGGTAAATTCAAACGACATAGCAAACTAAATTCGAATTCGTATTCTCACGAGGCGCGTAGAGAAGCGCCATCTGATGCGCATTGGTCGCAACTCGCGGAGCGGTTTATTTCTCGGCGCGCCTTCGCGCGCATCGTGGTTCTGGCCTAACAACTGCATTGTGTGATTGCTGGCGTATAGGGGGCAGCACCATTCACATTTCCCAGCAATCTCAGTACGCATCGCGATGCCATGATTTTTGGGTAATAGGAAAGCTCGAACACACCACCCAACGCCATAACACTAATGCTCGATACGAATTGCAAAATTACTAAAATGAAAACAGAACAATAAAAACCAATGATAATATTTAACGAGAATAAGAATGCCAGTAGATTATGTCTACAAATGATAATCAGGTACAATTCAACATCATGTTGACACATAAGGAAAGTTAACAATTTATTCCAAATGTCCTGAACCGTGATAATAATAATGTAAATTATTAAAAAATAGTTTTATATTTTTGTGAAATATGAAATGAAACACTTATAGTAAAAAGCAGACACTGCTTTGGAAACGTTACAATTTTGTCAATGTCTGAGACGCCTAATTTAGTCATTTGACAAGGCAGCTGGCATCTTGGATTGCTGAGAAAAATTCTCAAAGCAGTCCCAGTTGCATAGGATCCTCCTCCCACTTCGTCTCCCCTCCCCCGCCCTGATATTTCTATCACGTGATGTTCCCGGGACTTGTCCCCCTCGACTTGTGACCTCTCACGCGATGCCATCAACGAGCGCAACGCGGAGCTGAGCGCGAACACAAAGCACCGTAAATGGGCCCCGTCGTCATGGCAACCAGAAGATTCGAAATCCGAGCGGAAACCGAGGGATGATAAGAGGACATTAGACGCCGCGGGAGGGCGTGGGTCGGTCTGATGTGCGCCATGCAGAGTGATGCTTTTGGAGCTAGCTCGCGCTTCGGCTTGGGGTTGGGGAGAAGGAGGGGGGGGGGAGGAGAATCGAGTGAAGCTTTCAGATAACGCCGCCAATTGGCAGGCAAAGTTGCTCGTTGCCACCATTAAAGGTTGACGCGCCCTCTCCCCCATCACAAACGGGCCCCCAAACCAACATAATATCAAACAATTAATTTTGAACGCTCTCTGCAAAAATCATATTCTTACAATTCGAGTCAGTGGCAAAATAGTTTTTCTAAACATTGGAAAAATATGTATTGAGTGGATACTCTATAGAATATTTTTCTCTTATTTATTATCTCTTATATTTTTTTAAACTCTGTTTTGCGAGTGAATCTTTAGAAACGTTGTAACACTACTGCAATGGTGCGTCAACGTGTTATTTTTATATAAAAAAAATTATGATTTTTTCACGTTTGACAATTGAAATATCTAATCAAAAAATAAGCGTTTTAAAAAATATCGCTTTGATTTTTTTTGATTTTGGTTATTATATTGAAAATATTATTCTGGTAAATCGAAATGTGTATGTAGTTGGAATTGTAATCTGGTGTGATTTGTGTTCTCGTGAGACGCCATATTTTTGTTTTGAGGCGAATGGAGATTAGTAAGAAATTGTCAACGGTTAATTTATTGTGAAATACTGACAATCGAGATATGAAATTTCGTCGCTAGACAACTACAGAGTATTATGAACAACTATCTGTAGGTAAAATTCTATTTAATTCCGTTAAGCCGTTCGTAAGTTATGCCCCGAACGGACACTTTTGTTTTCTTGTTTTATAATATAAGATTTATCCTCATTTCATTCAGCACATATTTTTAGCAATATGAAAATGAAGAATGATATTGCAACAAGAATGAGCAACATTTAGTAAAATATTACGTTGTCGGCTTTAAGTTTTGAAATGGCTTGTACAGAATTGGCATCGTCGCAGTGGACGAAATCGTCTCAACTGGCATAAGCCGCGAACTAGTCCAACGATTTGTACGCCGATGTCGCTCCGCCGCTACAACTGCCCAATTATTTGTATTATCTTAAATGTGGCTCGGCGGTCCCAGGTTCGATTCCCGGCGCGGGCTCTCGAAAAAAATTCGACCCCTCGCATAGTGCCAAAGCACCATGATGGGTACAGAACGCCTGTAGTGCGGCTGACTACAGTTGATTGGGGGGAAAAGAATGTAACTTTCGCGGATGTAACACCTAACGAGCACTTATCATTTTACGTATGTTTTCGCAATCTCGACCAGCAACATTGTTCCAGTTCGGCGATTATTTTTATGAGCAACTCGTGTGTGTTTCTATGCTCATGAACTTTCGATTTAAATTTGTTACAAAATTAAAGCCAGCTAATATTTTCTTTTAGGCTTCGTTTTGCCGGTGATCTGTTAACAGCCTCCATTGTCTTGGCAAAACCTATGTAATGACGTATTTAAAACATCCAAGTGCAACTCACTTTAACCATGTACTATAGAACTATGCGTTCAAACACTGTTTTAAGAACGTATGAAGTACAATAAAGTTTGACTTATTCACTAAAGTAAAAAAAGAAGAAATTACCCGAACTGACCGACACTTATGTTGTAAAGATGCTCTAAAGTGTCATTTATTTACAAGTCAATTCAGAAGGAAAACTATCCACAGATATATACACACGGGAAAACACGAAACCGGTTATGGCTGCAAGTGAAGGCCTTAGAGCATCCTGTTCCATGAATTCCTAGCAATATATTGCACAAGCCCGAAGATAAATCAGGAGTAACCCTTCTAAGATAAAGCTAGAATGAGACTGTTATGAGGTTCTATTATTTTCATTACAGTGGTACCTCGAGATACGAGTGCCCCAACATACGAGTTATTTGAGATACGAGCAACGGCCGGCTGCACACGACCCACCAGTTGTCTGTGCGTTGGACAGTTTTTTTTTAATCCGGCGAAAAAGGCAAAAAGCAGTGACTCAAATTAAGCATTCAGTAGCATTTAAGTTATGTGTA
>JAQGBY010005501.1:0-14563 GCA_034698785.1 Mycogona germanica | reverse complement strand
TAAGATATATTGAATTATCTTAAAAGATATACAAATTGTCTTATAAGATATATAAATTGTCTTAAACGACATTTCATAGAAAATTGTGAGACCACACATGTGTCATTTTTAAGATATCATTTTTAAGTGTGTGGATGGAGTTTCAAGAAAGGAATTCCCATTTCGATCCGAGGTCTCAGTTGGATTATCTTGTTTGATTTCGAGAATAAATTTCCAGCTTGTAGATCTGGTGATGTGTTTGCTTCGGCTGCCTGTGCCAGAGTAGTTTGATTCACGTAAGCCAAGCAAATTAGCCTCCTCGCTATCGTTTCACATCAATGCTTGGTTGATACAGCTAATTCGATTTCCCAGGTGTCGTGCTGAGAATCCAGTCCCAGATGGGAGCGGCATTATTTTCGAAGCTGTTCGAAACGAGGGCGAGAAAGACTGGCGCTGGTCCTGCCAGCAGCCAACTCGAAGATCATTCAAATTACAACAGGAAACGAGACATCTATCTCTAAGCGCAACACGTTTTAAGGGACAGAAGGAAAAATGCATCACGTCTCTTTGCCATGAGACACGGACAACTATGGGCAGCGAGTGATTTGTCTAGATGGCGCTGGTGTCAGTCTCTTTGTAACGAATTTCTTTTTCAGGAACAGATTGTATAAATTGTGTGTGATCGGTGCCATAGTGGTTTCTGACCGCTGGTGGCCCTAATAGATAAAAGCTATCCAAAGTTTTCACTTGGTGTGGCTGCAGGTTTAATCCTGAACTATTACTCTTTCTTTTCTTCTGCTGCTTTCAACTTTACCCAGCATGATGTTCCTTCCCATACTAGCCCCTGCCCGAATGACATGACCAAAGTGGGACAGCCTCAGGACCCTTGTTTCCATGTCTGGCTTGATATCCTCCAGCATTGACTTGATGGTTCGTTTTGCTGTCAAAGGTGCACGGAGCAACCGTCTCCAGCACCAGAGCTCAAGAGCATCTATGGTCTTGTTCAGTCTTCCTGACTCCTGAGGACCCAGCTTTCACATCCATACGACATCACTAGAAAATCTATTGCCTGTACAATTTTAACTTTAGTCTCCGCGGACACGTCCTTGTCCCTCATTATGGTAGGACAGATCGGCCATGGTATTTTTTAACCCTTCATCTTCTTACCTCTCTCACTCACCCTCCCACCCTGTCTATCTTGGATTCCAGGAATACAGAGACATCTATCTACTTTGGCCTATTCTTCATTCATTGTGTTAATTATCGTACCCAAAATTGTCCGTTTCGGTCGTTGTGAAATAGTAATATTATGTGAAGTGATGACCTGGTCAGAAATGCAATCGGTTCAATTATTTCTTACCGACTCCACCTTTCATATTATTTGACGAACTGTCTGAATAGTTCATTATTTTTATACCTCCCTCCTACGAACAGAAAAGGTTTCCGCATTGCATGCCATGATCCAAAGATGAGGGCTGGAATTTGAAAAAGTTGAAAATAAACCAAATTGTTTTTGCAATACCGAAGGCCCGAAAAACGATTACCGCTACGTCATTCTACGGAAATATCGTTACAATGATCGACAAAATCAATGTAACACTATCGAGAATTTTAGTCTACAGAAGGTGCAACTGAGGGCGCTCCCCTCTGTGACGCGAGAAACCAATAGGTAGCTTTTCAAATTGCCAAAGTGATTGGTAAAAGATTGCGACAATTTGCAGTCGTGCACGACCGACTTCTGGAAGCAAAAGGCAACAAACCCACCGAAATCGCAGAAACTATTCGCTTTCGTCTTCATAAGAGCACGAAAGTGTTCCTTGTCAATAGAAACTCAAAGTGCAGTCGGCGTTCGGTAGTTACTATGTACTTACTTTATCACAATGAAAAAAGGAAGACCGGCACGCATAAATGCTGTGTGCGCCATTTTTTGTTTCCAGTGGCGTGATCAACAAAATCATAAGCTAATTTTTTATGGACCGAACTGTTGTCATTAAACGCGTATTAAGAATACGATTTACTGCATAACGCATAACGCCTTATTGAATATGATAAATACTGTTTACACTTTTAAAAGAAGTGTGTGGAATACAAATATTATATTTTGTAAATCTAAATTAATGCATGATCAAATTTCGTTATATTTAAAGGGTTATTTTAAGTTTAGTTAATGATTTCAATTGCTTAATAATTTAATGATATACCTTCATATTTTCTGACATATTTTAAATTTCTTTTGAAGCTACCAATAAGTTATTTAATGGTATTTTTGGGATATTTTCGATGTTTCTTAAAATGTTTCAATCAATTTCCCAACAACTTTAAAATTTGTTATTATTAAGGTGTCATTCTGTACAGTTACACACACTATCCATAAATACGAATTAAATCAAACGGTACAAAATTGTCGTGGTAAAAGTTAGTTAATGAAACTGTCGCTAGACGATGCTCGCTATTAAGTCAACATTCTCGTAGATTCCAGCTAAACCTTGCCAATAGTGCCGGCAGTACATCAATCACAGACTAAAACGTAATATCTTTCGAATTACAAAAAAGAAATTCAATTGTGGGGAAACATAGGCTCACTGGGAGCTCTAATACCTTTGAAATCTTATAATAAATCGATAAGCTCTATCGAAATTCGATTTATCATATCAAGCAATTCGACAATATGAAGGTTATACAGTTTGCGAATCGTACGTTTTACGTGCTTCACGTGTAAATTGAGACATTCGATAACCTCAAAATAGAACGCGCCCCAATTTCTCATAAAGCCCGTAGAATACACGTTCTTCGCAAACGCTCCAATATATCTCGTTTATTATCATTGTGAGGGTTCCAATTTATATAGAGAAAAAAACAGCTGTTCCATGATACCAGTGATTTATACATTGTTGCCAAAATTCTATTGAAGAGATTTTTCCTGAGCTACCAAGTATAATGAATTCGGGATTCTAACCGAGTGGAGGCGTCACCTTCTGTGTCCACTTCTTATATGCTATCTGTGTAACCCAATATAAGGTAAAACAAAATCGGAATAGGACGTCTTGATTAAGTAAAATAAAATGGAAGTTATACTCGGGACAGCGCCGGGCGAGAAAAGACGAACAAGAGTTGAAATTGTCACCGCTAGTGACGTTCAGTCCACCGAATCCCAATTCGCCCGTAGCATCGTCGAGAGCGATTATCGATTCCACCATCGATAGTTCGTCCAACGCCGATCTTGTTCTAGTTGCAACGATTCTCTGACACGCCTGACACGAAGGGGGCACTAATAACTTGTACTGAACAGAAATGGCATCGACATACACACACACACTGCGGATAAGTTGCTCTCGCTGCGCCACCCTGTGGCGACGGCCAATAATCGAGTAGAAAAACCACAAAAACCACCGTGTTGGCAATGGCCCTGTCGAGGCCAGTCGGTCGTCTGCGTGTGCTATAGGGCGTCAGAAACACACCAATTCGAAACGCGTTAGCATCGCCTTTTGGCGCGTGTCGTATAATGGGGAGGGTGGTGCGAAAAACAAAAGAAAAACTATAGCTCGAAAAACACAAGAAAATCATGGCTTCAGCCGCACTGCGCTAATGACATATACATATGTCTGCACAAGCTGTGGGAAATATGTTTTTTTTGCTGCTTCTTCCGCCCAAGAACAAAAACCACCACAAAGCAAGGCACATTCGAACTATAAATACCACAATATCATGATTTTTTCGGTTTTGATGCAAGCTCAAAAATCCCTCAAACGATCACCATCTTACTTTTCTAGTCAATAACTCTATAAATCAATCGCAGCGTTCAGTCAAAACGGGACATGAAATTACTTCGTGGTCAGGAGGTACATTTTCGTCTTTCAAATACGATTCTCATTCCCAGATTACGTCATCTGCGCATACGCACACAACAGAATCTGGGGACGAGAATTAGATTTGAAAGACGAAAATGTGAACCCAGGCTATTTAAACTGAAGAACTGCAAGGTCTGGCGTAACTAATAGTTTACAGTAAAGTAATTCAAGGAACAAAACATTTCTTGAATTTAGAAACATTTCTGAACTCCCCCACAGTTGCAAAGTGTTGTCGATGGAACAAATATCTGAGCAATTCAGGGATTTTCAATGCGAATTATACGCAGATTATTCGCGGAATAGATCCGGGATTTCAAACAATGATCCTGATAGAACTTTGGGTTTTAGTCATTTTTCCTAGAAATAAGATCTCCGTTTCCCGCGAGAACTGCTAACAGTCTATCCGCGCATGACGGCTTTAATGATCTCTTCGTCCGTTAACGTCGCGAACAGAATCGTTGTAAGGGTTGGGCAAGCATACGCTCAAGACAGGCCGCAACATAATCTGTTTCTTGAGAGTGAGACAGGCGAGTGGATAGTGTCTTGGACCGTCATGGCACCACAAAATCCTATTTAAAAAAATATTCTACAGTACGTAACTTAATGCTTCCGAAAAAAGGATGAGTAGCTTGAGACGAGAGACGATATCATAAAGATAGTGTATTAACAAAGTATCCTATCCGAATTTGATCCAGTACTAAATGTCATCAACAGATGTTCCCTTTTCTAATACATAAAGTCAGCTCACAAAGACTCTTAACCCCGATTTCAATGAACGGCAAGGACTCATACTATTTTTCTCAAAACTGACAGAAAGTAATTTACGTTTTCAATCTTCTAGAGCGTCATTTTTCGCAAGCACAATTCATGTGAATCTCAGGGGTTAAAGGTACCAAAAAGACAACAATCTACCATAATGTTCTCATGGGTCGATCCAAAGGGAGGTAGTTTTTAAGTCTTTTAGTGCCTCTCCTAATATATTCGAGAATGACAAATTGAAAATATCTGGCAATCTCATTTCAAAGTCGAGGACTGTCGATACACTACGGTGTGCTTTGGCAAATATTCTTACTTTTTAATCTGTCTTTTCGCTTTTGTTCAATCTCAGCGCGTCAACAGGGGACATGAACTCGCAAAGACAACAAGAGCGAACACCATGGAAATGGAGACAGTTCACCGTATAAATCGAGACTATTTAAGTCAGTCAACTGAGCTAATGGTGTACCAACTTGCCAACACGAAACGTTGGAGGGGCGCTCTTTCGGCAGCCGGTATTTATAAGCGACGCCAGCTTTAAACTCTAACAAAGTACGACTTACGGGTCCAACACCGTGGCCACATGGACCCACTGTAAACAACATATCGAGCGTACACGAAACAATTTTTCAATTAATTTTTGATTCCATAAGGGACGTTAAATATAGAATTGAATGTATTGATAGCAAATTACATAGACAAGTAAGTACCTCCTCTAAATTGCGGTTCTTAAGGTTGGCTTACCAGCTCTTTCAACCCCCATCTGGGGAGCGACCTGGTAGTTTTGCTTATTCTTTAGACCTAGGTGGGGCTCTTATATGATATCGTGTAGGCACATCCTACGGTTATTCTTCCATTCCGAAGAAAGACACACGTGGGAATTTTTCTCGCCCGAAAAATTCTGGAGGTCTCGGTCGGGAATCGAACCCGCACACTGGCAGTTTCTTAAGGCACAATAAGCACCTGCTTGCCATTATGCCACACGGGATCTCCTCAATTGAGGTTCCATAGGATTTCTCCTCCTAACGTATTCCCCCTTATTAACACTAAGGAATATTTCTTATGATTAATCATGAAGTGCGCTCTACGATCGGGTTACAGAATTACAACTTGTAATAGTTAAGTGGAAACAATGGAGGACGCGTTTGTCTTACGCTATGTCTCGATTAACAAAATTTCGAGTAAAAATATATTTTGATTTGTTGGTTTATCGATGCACCAAATTATTCGAAGGATTGGACAAATGGTCGCGGGCGATCCGCAGACGGGAACAACAGCGCCCTCTCAGTATCGAGACCACCATGTTTCCACAGAATAAATCATTTCTTCCTTCTCATCCCACCTCCATTCCATCAACGTGCTAGTGTGTGTACTCACAGACGCAGAACTGGCAAAGCTGTATATAATGTGAATATATATATGTCTTGCGGATCAACAAAGACAAACACAGTCTCACGAAATCCCGTTTCCAGTTAAACAACGTAAACTGAGAGAACTTCGAAAATTCGAAATGGAACAAAATTTAATAAGACGCAGGTTAACGTTGTACTTCAACTCAGGGTGGTGTTGTAATCGCCAGCCAATACCATTCGGGTAGAGTCGTGATGGTGATCACCATCGGCAAACACGTAACAGATTCGCTTGCTTCCGTAACGTTAATGGCGACACACGTTCACCTTCAAACTGTACCTCGGTCTTTCCCGTTTATCCTCGAAAGTGCAATTTTTATCGAACTAAGGCTTTTTTTGTGACACCCAACATTTTTCCTGAAGAATACGGTTGACTGTTCTCCTCAAGTCTTCTCGCGATTACCATGAACCGTATATACAAATAATGCACAGTATATACTGCCGCTCGTATACAGAGGAGTTGTTTCTTTGCGAATGGGTATCGAGAAGAAAAAAAAAAAAAATTGAATGAATAAAAAATTAGGGCGCAGACGAATTTCTCGATTGACTTGGCAACCGATGCAGGCACCTTTCTCACTAATGCACAATTTCTGCAAACGCAAGCAATTCGTGCTAGAGGAAAACAAAAGTAAAAAAAAGACAGAGGAACAGAAAAAACACGCACAAAGCAGAAATGAAAAAGGTGACAAAAAATGAACGTTTCGTTTGAAAAAGGCCATGACATTCTTAAGAGAAACTTGTGCCCCAGGTTTATTGACAACCAGATTGCAATAAAACAGATCCAAGTTAATCACGAAACTTGTAATCATGACAGATCCAAGAATCAAGCGCTTTCTCAGTGTCACTCTCAAACAATTCAGACAAATGCAGGTAGCCCCATTCAAAATGAACAAAATCGCTTTTAAATATTTAATTGCTATTCTGCTCAATTTCTACGTAAATTTCCTTTTCATTATTTTACCTGACAGGTGATAATGATGGCATTCAGCACGCCACTCTGCCTACATACTCTGCGCATTTCGATTTCTTTTCAGTTTGTAATTTCTAAATGTTCTAGTCTCAGAATCCGTAAAAATAATTCTACCTGCAACAGAGTTGTAGAAATAGGACGGAAATGTCTGGTGGTGGTCAGAAATTAAAAATTGGCACACAATTTATTCTGACGTCACCGTGTCCATTTCGCGCCATTTATTGGTCGTTGGTTGAGAAATTCAACAGCATGGACCAAGCCAGGAATACTGGGAATTTCGTGTTGTGGTTTGTCGGTTAATTATAGGAACCACAAAGGAATTTCTGACTGATGATTAAGGTACATTTTTATTGGAAATTCGCCGAAGTTATTTTGAACGGTCGGCCGTGTTTTACATTTTCCCTTTGCGGATTTGGATGACTGATTCTGCAACCAGCAATGGCATTCGCAAAGAGGAACGAAACCACGCCCAAAGAATTTAGAATTTTCAATGTGGCGGTAGTATTAATCGAGCGAGAGAGAGAGCGGGCTTCGACGACCACATGACGCGCCGACCTCAACGTTGGAAGGGGTCAATCGGAATCAAAACTACATTTTCCACCTTCAACACCACAGCCTCCACACTACACGGCCACTGACCCGTGGTCAGCAAATGGTGGTTCGCGCATAAATTTTGATTTCTTTATTTTCAAAAACTATCTTATTTTCAATGCTAATCGATATCACATGTATCAGATAGCTTTATTTGATCTGATCTGGCTCTGGTATAATTATTCCACTGTAGTGTGTGTAGTAGTGTAGGGCTTCTTGCACAAATCCATTGATTTTATCAATGCATGTGTGTCATCTGTATTTGTCATCTGGATTTGTGCAACAATAAGGAAGGAAGAAAGTACTCAAGAAAGAGGAAGCTATCAAACATAAATGGAAAAAACTTGTGCTGCCCAGCGTTTCCTGAGTCACATTGCCCAAGATGGCGCATAATGTTGGGGATATTGTCTGTCCGGCTCCTACTAGGATTAGAGGAGGGGGATATGGAATAGTTATTGAGCTAATTGTAAGTATGACTCACTTTTTCCATATTCATATTTCCATAGTGTACAACAACCTTACAGAGGCTCAATTATGCCTGTTAAAAAAGGACAAGATCATCTCTAATGTTGGGTGCTGATTTGACCGCCGGTCTCTCAGGTGTTGCTTGCGGGTATTGTATCTGTAATGTTTTACTTGTGGAAGTTACCACAATCGTCCAACAAGTGGCGCTAATAAATCACCTCCGGAAGTTAATTGGAATCAGCGAGTCCGAATAAAGTTTGTAATCCACTGTCCCGCCCACTCGACAAATCCTTTCCGACAACCGATTACATACATCGATGTCACCGCTGCTACGTCCTCCTGGGAACCATAATACAGAAAAATGCCAAAGGATCCTACGGATTTACGGAGCGAGTCTTTTTCAGGGATAAATGGGCCCACAGTAGGGCCAATGCTTCAGCCTTTGCGATGCACAACAACATAATGCATACCATTTGAAAGCTACCATGCAATTCATGGAGACTTACAACTCTTTCTTCACTTACGGTGACACATTGAATTGGGTTTTCAGCGTCAACAAAAACTTTATATTTGTAATTGAAAACTACATAAGTTTGGTTATTGGCGTTACCTTTTACGATTAGTTGGCGTAGTCATTTGGCAGATTACAATTGTCAACGCTAGTAGCAATTAGTCCAACAAATCCCTACTCAGTGTCGGGAATTAATCCAAAAATATTACATATATATCATCACCAGTTATCCGATTATACGAGTAGATCAATTGTTACAGTAACGAACTATCTGATTTTCTGAAACGCCATTATACAGACAAAAAAGAAATTCAGCAACAGTAAAAGCTGCCAATATTTTCAGTGTATAAAGGATTCGCAATCGGTGCTGTAATCTTTTATATGGAACTAAAAATGTATATCCACTGTGAAAGACTGGGTCATAGCTATGGTCTACAATTGCTCATTTTCGAATGCAGGGTCTCATGACTATCAACTACTTGCGCAGCCTGGCGCACGAATATCAATCAACAGGACGTGCGGGGACGCCTATACTTGTTCTCGCAAATTTGGACAAGCTTTTCCGTGCTGTTGCCACCGCCAATCATGAGAGATTCATCCGAAGACAAGAGTGAGCCTTGCCTGTGCGGCTTCACAAAATCTGTTCATCGGAAACAATCTCCTCTAAAGCCGAGCACACACACACACACACCCCAATACACCCCTGGCTTTGCTCCTCCTCTTCCACGCCACTTCAACAATTCTCCCAACTGATTACGACGGTCCGTTCAATTTCTCCGAATCAGCAAAAGCGATACGCTTCTGTTGATTCGAAAGCAAGTGGCATCTTTTTGTTACTATCGAATCAAATATTCTGATTTGATGTTGAACAATGCAATCGTGCAGTGCAGAGAAAACGGCAGAATTTTAAATTGCAGTTGTAATCTAGGTGGATAAAAATTATTGAAAATTTTAGTTATTTAGATTTCAAGTAAAATGTGTGAGGATTTGTGGAGATTCTGGGGAAACGCTTAAAAAATGAGCGTTCCTGGTAAATACGGGAAAACACATTTTTATATCTGAATAATGCGAGGATATTAATATTAGAAAGAGCAACGTGCAGACCTGAGTCAGAATTATCGCAATAAAATTATAATTCTTTTAAGAGCTTAACATTTGCATATTTCCATTAAATGAAAATTTTCTATCCTGTGTAGTAGGCTTTCGTAGAGAATTGGATCGAAGATATAAAAACGCGAATTTCTTACCGCACATGCATTCAAAATACAGATTCTGTAGCTATGAAACTCAAAATATTTCTAGTCATTATCTGAACTTTAGATCTTATGATTTTCAGAGCTCATCCGTTTGCAAGATTTTTAGAATAGACATGAAAATGGCTACCCAATTAAATAAAAATGTAAATTATTTAATTTGAATATTTCCACAAGAGTGAAAAGACTTATCAGATAATACATTAAGCAAACGACGCAAATTCCATATGGTTGCCAGAGACGATGTACCCCTATGTATTTTTGCCCATATATTTGCGATAAATTACGAACGAGACTAAGCTCTCTGGCAAACGACAGCATAAATTGCGTTGGCTTGATGTCATAGAAATGCAGATTCAAATTGCTACTTGCGATTTTATTTCCAGAGATCGTGATACCAGTAAATACGACAATGTGAGGAGAACGTACTGCAACAGGGAATGTCAACAGATGAGTGTACTATATTTCAAGTCACTTCATTGACATGGTGGTGAAAAGTAACTTAACATAAATAAACTTTTCATCTAGGCTTTCGCTAGCTTTCACAGAAAACTTAACCACAATAAAAGCAAGTCCAATCATAATTACGTCATGGTCTTAACTTAGGGAAATAGTTTGCGCAGACGCTATTTGCCGCACTGTTATCAAATCGGCGATTTCTTTTTAACAAAAAAGGAAAAATTACTAGAAATCAACATTAATTGCGACAAGATTTGTCATTTTTATACAGTCATTGTCATTATTTTTAGATGAATGTAGGGCTTTATCGGTATTTTAAATTTTCTAGACGCCTCAGATAAAGGATAGCAAACGTAATTAAAAATTCTGGCTAAAGATGATCATCACAAATGTGTATCCAAGATTTTGGTGAATCTCTAAAATGATCTTAAATTAAGGACGCCAAGTTTTGCTGTGACCGGCCGACAAAAATTCGCTAGGGAATTCCATAAACAAAATTGCCTGAATTTCTATTACTTCGCAGTTGTAAATAAACACAGTAGACTGAACTTTGGAGAAAAAGAGCTTAGGATTAAATCGTGAACGTGGGTTTGGGCGATAGGGTACGGATGATAATACTCTGTCACATACTTTATCCGCGACAATTTCGGTAACGATTAATATTGAATATGCTTTAAAACGCGAGGAAAGTTACAGCCCGATTCCTTTAATCTTGCAGACTCGAGAAACAGCCGCTAAATTATTAACGAAATCTCAAAAACGAAAACGCAATTAGCGATCACGAAACGTCTCCTGCAGCTTACGGATATCTCAGGTAATTATATTAGGCGACACAGCTTCTTAAATTGGGCCCACGTTGATGTATACAGCACATTCAGCCCAACACGGGTACACATAATAGTATGCTATGCCGCATCAACGCAAAAAATAAGAAAATAAGTACACCACTGATATTGTGTACTATTTCCAACACTAACGCGAACACACCACAATTGCAAGGCCGACAATAAAAGACATAGCCACCCTGGCCACAAATGTAGCGCCCCACCACCGGCGACAACTGAAGCAAAATGACTCAATTGTACACCATATTTTATAGACTAAACCCCACATATACATATTTAGAGGCCATACGCAACTAAAACAAAATAATAATAAAAATGGGACGGAAAAAGCATCAACAACGCACTATATTGTTCAGCGGATATTCTACAGTCTTTAAGTTCATTGGAGAACTACATTGACACAACCATGAAAGAAAATACCCGATAGGAAAACATGAACTATAACTTATGGTTGGCTATATATGAGTAAATACGATTTTTCAAGAAACCTGTCAACAATATATCTCGTTTATCGAAAATCAATGATGGTTGAATTTTACCGCTAGAAGCGGTCACGTCGCCAAATTGGATCCGATAATCGTGGGTCCCTCTAGCGGTAAATTCCAAATCCATTGGAGGAATGGGAAAAAAAACACAGATGTGGAAAAACTCGATTTTTGATCGACAAGGAAGTGAGTTGTCATGATATCGATTTTTTTCTTTTTACAAAGACAGTTCCAAAATTTAGCTCTTATCTTGACTGTCGAAAGAGAAAGGGACGCAAGAAATCATTGTGTGCTTGAAATAAAGAGGCGGAGAACTTGTTGCATCGTCCAATACAGGCTATACATACAATGTATTAGCGCCGTGCGTAGTCGATCGCTGATCGATTAGATGACGATACGCACGAATACGTTTTGCCTGAGCACACGTAATCGCGTTAGTTTCATCTTTGCTTAGGGTTCTTCATCCTGTTTTTTGTTTGTTTTTACTCGATCAGACTAGCCGAGCAAATATTGGGAATTACTTTATGTAAGACCGTTTATCTTCGCGAGACTCCGGGGTCAAATACCTCGTCTCTAGAAACACTCATTTTGATCTGGAGCCATCATAACCGATTGGGAAATAAAACGCGCTGGCAAACACCTCTAACACTGCTGCCATGCATGGTTGCTCGCTTTTTGGATTTCCAGGGGAAGAAGAGCGTTTGGCGCGCTCTGCATCATCCGCGCACTTTCCTTCTACCGGCGATGCAGTTATAATTTTGATGGGGCTTGTTCCTAGAAATTTGACCCTTTACCTACTAGAATTTTTGTGCAACTGACCAGTGGAAAAGTGACTAGGATGGATATTTTGGATTTATGGCCATTTCGGGAGTTCTCAGGAGTACACACGTCGTCGTCGTCTTATTTTGTACCGTAGCCGGAAGAGACTAGCATAGAAGAGCAGAAATCGCATGAAAGCATCTTACAATTACAAAACTGCCCGCAGACAAGATGCAAACCAAGGATGTCTGGAAAGGAAAGAGTGGAAGAGTGGGGTGGCACCATCGTGGGCTGACGTTGTGACCAAATTCGTAATGAAAGGTCACAAAAAATATAGTTCTTACAACTGACTGTTATCCAGCGCTAAAAGCACAAAATAAGTTTTTCGAAGAATTGCGACACAAAAACATCGAGTTACTACCTCTATGCCTTTACATTCATTTCTATAGAAAACTTATTGATGCCGTTTTTCTTTAAATGTCAACGGCATTTCGTCCTCAGACCTACAAACAACAAAACAAATGTATTTTTCATTCTTCTTTTCACATAAATTTATGCAAATACTCACGTACCAATGCAAATACAAGATGAATGAAAAGGCAACATGCGAGCAGTAACGCTTCGTGGATAACAGACAAAACAGCACAAATTCGTTCTCATTGGGGACAAGCTAATTTTATTCTAAATTTTAAGCATTTTAATCTTTAAAAAATAGGCGGCAGTTGAACATGAATCGATATTTAAATTTTTATTTGGCACCTTGATGACTATATATGTTCTGAAGTAAACCTGGCTGAAATTCGCTATTTTACTTTTAATGTTCTTTCGTAAAATTAAAGAAACATATTTAAAAGAAGGTGCAAAATTTATAATCTAACTACAGACACCACCTAGTCGTAATGCCACCTAGTGTTGCCACTGAGAAAGAACATGTGACTGGGATGGCGAAAAAAAACAGAGCTGGCGAGTGGCATCGATGATAATTCTGACGAATGCGGAGGCTGGCGGCATATCCGTCACCATCGAGCACAGAGAGGCCACCACATACATACCCCACACGTCATCAATCTCAATCAGAGGTGGCATAACGTGAGCTATCCTAGCAAATGCCCGCGTCCAACGCTCTCACTCGTTCAAGCCGATCAATCCACCTCCTTCCGCCCCATATCTGTGTATGTGCAGCCGCGGAAGGCTGGTCACAAACCGTACCATAATCGATAACATCGTAACCTTGCACACCATTTTTTTTAATTTTCTGTTTATTTGTATGCTTTTTTATTTTGTTTGGTGGTGTGGTTGTTTTGCAGCGGTCTGGTGATGGACCGCTATTGCGCTTATGGCGTGTGTAGGTGGGGCGCTTTTATTCGCCAGGTGCAGCTAATCTTTAAACATAAATTTTCTCAACATCAATTTGCCAAAAAGTAACATATCGTTGCGATCGCTAATAATGATCAAACAAAGTTCAGTAAAAGTAGTTAAATTTGACAACATTTTGGCAAACATTTATTTGAACATAATGTTGTCAAAATAAATTACTTCTTTTGATGTACTTTGTTGGATCTAGCGATCGCATCGACATGTTAGTTTTTGGCAAATTTATGTTGAGAAAATTATGTTTAAAAACGGATAACTGCTTCAAGTTGTCGCCCGTAACATAAATGGGGGAAAATAAGTAATTTTTTTAGCCGGCTGTTTTAAAAACATTTAAAACATCAGAAAGTTTACACTGCAGAACGCCTTTCATTGAAAACGTCTTAAATTTAAAACACTTCTAAAATCGAAACTCTGGCATGGAAATATTGAATTAATACGCCGCAAGAATATTTGAGCAACAATACCTCAATGCAAATGCCTCTTAAACGAAGACGCCTCGCTTCACAGTGAAATCTGCTAAAGGGTGTGCATGACATTTTCTCCCCAATCGCCCTGATTCAAAGGAAGCCAGGAAACAAACCTGTGCATTCGAAACAAAGTTATCGCGGCAACTAGTAGTTTGTACCGAGATGGTTTTCTTTTTTGTTTTGTTTTGTCCTTCCCCCTTTCTACTCTTTAGCAGGCCAGCCGAGTGCTAGCTGGCAAATATAATACATCGCCCTCCAGCAATACCAGGCATGTTATAGGACCCATACGTTCGCCATACACTGCTAAGTGCCTCGGTGTGAGGCGGACGGTGGGGCCAGCTCAATGCCCCAGCCGACTCAAACGCCAACCGTCCGCCACACAGGCAAATATG
>JAQGBY010005500.1:0-14563 GCA_034698785.1 Mycogona germanica | reverse complement strand
CCGCGCCGGGAATCGAACCCGGGACCGCCGAACCGCAGTCCGTCATAAACCAACTGCGCCACGACGGGTCGTACTTCCTCACTTTGTTAATGTTATGTTCAGACCTCACAGTACTAGGCTTAGCGCAAATGGCTTTTTCGTTGGCTTGTCTATTTCTTTTGCACTTCAATCCATGATTTCTAATTACTAGACATATTGTAGACGTGCTCACAATAATTCTGCATATTATTAACATTTCCGCGATACATTTCGAACAATGTTTTTGTTCGGAAAATGCTTTTATCATACAATTGTCTTCATAACTCACACGTGGCGCCATTATTTAGAATATTTTTTTTTAATTTGACAGAATGATAGAAGACAATTTAGAGCACCTGCAAAAAAAAAATTCAGTGTGATGTAATATGTTGGAAAACTGTTCTTTTGTAGAAGAGGGCTGCTGCAAATTAATTGTAGTCCGGAAAAATGACAGGTTAAAATTAAACACGACTTTATTTCCTATCATGGCAAACAAGACAGAACGACTGAACAGTTCAGAGACTGATGACAGAGTGAGTGAGGAGCCAGAATGACTGGCTCCTTTTATACGATTTGGCTGTGCAGGTTGCCATTTGGGCTGGCAACCTGCGCAGTACACCTCAGGAACAATTCCTGTGGTGTAGGTGTGTGTGGTGGCCCCCACGGCCGCCCCACACACACCCCGTTGTCCCGCTCCATTCGAGCGAGACAACAAGACCAAAAACAAGCGCGCATGCCACCAAACAAACTGGCGACGTGCTCGCCGCCAATCAGGGGGCGACACGCTCACTGCCGAGTCGACCCTTGTACTCGGCAGCGAGCACGACGCACATGGAGGTGCCATTCCTCCAACATAATAATTATTAACAAAACTATATAACTTCTCATTTTTGCCTATTCACTCTCTGTACTACTTGTTATGTGGAGAGCAGAGTGACCCCTACATTCTCAACAGCCTGGACCATCGACTTCCTGAAGTGCCTGGTAAATCAACATGGGACAGTTTGCAAAGTAATCTCTGACAGAGGCTCACGGCCAACCAACATACATGGCACAAAGACTCAGCCACCTGGCTGAACAAACAAGGCATCTTCCACAAGACGACCACCGCATATCATCCACAGGCCAGTGGACTAATCAAGAGAAACAACAATGCAACCCAAGTCAAGGTGTACATTAACACTGGAGATGACCAGAAAGACTGGGACTAGCATCTTGATAAGGCAATATTTTCTTAGAACGCATCAGTCCAGGGCAGCATGCAGGAGACACCCTTCATGCTGTACGGGTGAGAGCCGTATCATCTCATAGACCAACTGTTGACTGATGACCTGATGACCAAACCCAAAGTAATGGAAGCACCAACTCTGCACCAACATGTGACTAGAGAATGCATCATAAAGGTTCAGCAAAAGGATGCTGCCAGACGTAAACCAACCAAGAATGATAAGTTCAAGGTGGGAGACAGCGTGATGGTGGGCTGAATCATTTGAAAAGTAGGCCTCACCACAATATTGCTCGCCCATTACCATGGCCCTTACTGCATCATTGATCTCAGAGAGGTGATCACCAAAGTTGAGCTGTTCTACCCAGTTACAGATCGAGCACACCCGAATGATGTAGTGCACCGGAGTAAGCTGAAGAAGGCCATCCTTCACGGCACCCTACTGGACAACACGGAGTACCTTGTCCCGTCTGATGGTGGTGACTCGGAAGATAAAGAATAAGCTGTAAATTAGACAGATGACGACCAGGGTGAGGAGTCCTCCACCAGAAGGTTTACAATTGCCACGATCATCTACACTGGACTGTGCAACCACCCTGATGGTGGAAATGTCAAGTCGCCTGTCTGCAAAGATATCTATGTCTGCCTGGCTGAGTATTTTGACCCGGACACTATGGAAGATCAACTTTCACAAGATGACCAGGGATCAGAAGATTCCCACAAACCCAGTCACGAGCAATCAAACAAACTACCATGCAAGAGATCTAGGCACTCATCATTGGATTCGTCTGCCCTAGATTTGGAGATTTTCTGCCTTGGCCTCAAGGACCCCAAATGGTGCACCTGGACCTGTCGGCCCAGAGAAGCCCTGTCTGGTACAAAGCAGTCCAAGCGAGTCAGAGTCAGTCCAGAGATGTGTGTCAATGCTTATGAGAGTGTCAGCCCATTTAGACTCAGATGGAGTTGAACCCAGACACCAACTTGCAGCAACGGATAATTATGTGAGACCATTCTCAAATTTTCCCACAGTAGTGAGAGAGCAAATTCTTATGTATGCCACACTTGCCAGGACAGGTCACCCAGACAGAAACAGACAGAAAACGAAACAAAGTACCTATACCCCTAAGACACAAGATCGACGAAGCCAGTCTATGCCACATTGCAGTGTCCCCCTCCAACTCAAAGGAGCCTGGCAGAGGCAGGAAAGCCTCCAACGGCAACTCAAACTCGTTCACAGCATAACACCGAGGATTCAAAAATTGTCTATGCAATGTTACTGTTCCCTCTACCAGTCAACACCCAGACAATTGGTGTGAACAAAATCGCTAGAGCCACTAAGCTAACTCCGAAACAGAACCAGCATCAAGTTCAGAAGAGAGCTCGGAACGTCAATTCGTATACATGGTTCAATAGGAAGTGGCCTAAACCGAAACCTCACTGCATACATACAGAGGACTCATTTCACCAAAGATTTAATCTGCTGTGGAACCGGCGCTACCCGGACGGTATCAATGGTAGGAAGCTGATCAATAATACAGGCACACAGGCACATGTCAGCATTTAAAGTGACCAAGGCAAGATGACCAGAGCCACTGCCCAGAACAGGTCTCAAACGTTCACCCATACTAACTCGGTGACTAGACAGATTCAGAAACCACCAAGGCAAACAACTTCTATGTCTGCAAAACAGTCGACAACAGTTATCCAACCGGTGGCAAAAATGGGAAAAAGGGGTGGCCATGATGTTTACAAGGGCAAACTAGAAACTAGGGGCCCACCAGGCCCAAAACAAAGTGTCAGGCCTACCCCTGAGTGTCTCACCACTATCAAACAAGACTGGCAAATCATCAATGCCAAAGCAACTTGGGCTAATACAGCACCGCCAGCCAGACAAGCCATCCCGGTAAATGCTCTACATCTCCCAGAAATGCAAGTTCAATGTGCCAAGGCATCACCAAAGGCTACAAAGATTTCCGCAGAATCATCTCAAAGTAGACAAGAGAAAACGATGGCCGACCTAAACAAATCAAAACATAATGAGAAAGGCTCCCATGGCAAAACACACCAATGGAGACCTAAATTGTCCCTGTACCAGAAAATTGCAATCGACAAGAGGTGATCCGTCAGTGGGTACACTTGCAGTAATAACCACAGATGCACAAGTAATCCTCTTACATTGCCTGGAGTCACGCTTCCACACTGCCGCCTAAGTAAAATCACCGCTTGGTGAAGTCAGCAGGCAACATCACAGGGGCAGTAAGGCGAAACAAGTTAACAACAAAACAGTGGCCCATGCACACCTAATGCGATTAGAGGAATGTGAAATGTCACCCTCAGCACCAAACCATACATTTAGAAATGATCCAACCGTTTCAAGAGTTTTGAAATTAGTTGATCAAGTGTCGATGTCGCTGCAAGTGTCGCCAGTGACACAAGTGCCCACATTACAGCAAGTGTCACCTCTGCCACGGGTGACGCCATTACAGCGAGAGACATCATTACCACAAGTGGCCATTTCCGTATGTGTCACCTTCCTATCAATTGTCAACGACGTTTGAGGTCCAAAGTACACGAACCATAATGAGATACAGGATGAACAACCTATTCATACTGAAAAAACCGTGCAAAGAGCCGTTATGACTAAATCAGCTGTATATGCAGTATCCACGCCAACAACAGGTAATAGTCAAAGTGAGAGCCCAGCCATACTGGGCAATTCGAAAGGGTTATTAAGGGTGCCGCCATTACCTCATATGTCATCTGTGCAACATGTGTCACCTTTACCACAAGTGTCGACACCAATTAATGCTCGAACCACTATGCCACCTAGTGAGCAGGGTAAACGGTGCAACACTTTTGGTAAAGCGACAACTTATGGAAACCATACTCGTTAAGCCCGTAAGCGAGTTAATGTTAAAGGTTTGGACAAAAAATATTTTCTTAGCCTGCATCAGCGTTTTTTTCTATCTCGCCAACATAGCATCAACATAGGGGGTAAATTGGACTTCCATCCGCGTCACGTACTGCATATGCCCACACCACATGGGGTGTGTCACGTCTGGGGGCAGACAAACCTGTATGACACCTCACAATCATGACACCCCCCACACATGACTACACTAAGGAATATGACACACACCAACTCAAAGGGGTGTGTCGTCTTTAGCGCGGCAACACACCAGACAAGGTACAGGCATACCGTACATATTACAAAACACACCTGTACAACATTTGTTCAAGATGCCACAACACAAGTAAATAACAGAGACCCCCATCAGCACACTTCGGATTTTACTACATACACACGTGCATATAGGGAGACTGATAAAATGCCGAGAAAAGTATGCCTAAATGCCCAAAGATGATGTCAACTGCAGCACCAACAACAGAACGCATGGGTGGAGGACATTTCACTAAATGAGTGGGAGGTAAATACAGAACAATATAGTGAGAGTGAGGTCGACCGCACCCTAAACACAGATGAAGGCCTACCACGTGAAAGTGTAGCTGGCCCATCTGGACTAGGCCATGCCTACATTGCCCCACGTTCTTCTAGGGATGAGGACGACTCTTCTCGACTACACCACCTCAAACGATCAAAGTGGGCAAATTAACCCAATGGTAGAAATAGGAATGCTTGTTCCTACAAAACTAAAACACAAAAGTAACACCCAGGCAACAGATGCAGGCCTACCACGTAAGAGAGTGGCTGGCCTGTCTGGCCTAGGTACGGCATACCTAGTCTCTATTTTGTCAGATGAGGAGGACAATTCCTTCACACTACCGCAGCGAAAGACACCAAAAGGTGCGCATGATGCAGGCCCATACCTGAAAGCATGGCTGGCCCATCGAGCCTAGGTCCAAACTACCTAGTCTCACATTCCTCCAGAGAAGAGAAGGAAAGTCTGCACTGCGCTAACATATACAATTATGACGGGACAGCGATCAGAGCAGCCTGGTCTGGTGATAAGTTAAAAATACGGGTGAGACCATATCAACTGATGAAGGCCTACCATAATCACACGTAGCTGGCCCGTCAGGCCTAGGCCTACCCATGTAGATGACGACCATAGGCCAGCAGACCATCATCCCACCATACGGAAAGCAAAGAGGTCACCAATTCGCTTTCCAAATCAACCAACCCACTCAGATAATTATTCAGCAGCACCCACTAGGCCACGATTAACCAATCTATCCGTCCAGCAGGACGTGCACCGGTCAAATTAAATACTTCACTCAGACAGGGAGCAACGATGGTAGAAAATAGTTGGCCGTACAGCAGTCCAAGGCACAGAAAGATTGAGAGTGGTGTTACAGTGCCATATGAAAACAAGTCAAACATCAAGGGACGGAATTCAGGAGAATCAGGGGTGGTGACTAGTGATAAGGGAGGTATGTCGGTGACCATATACAAGCATGGTCGCAGTACTTGTAACAGGGAGTCTGTGACCAGCGCATTCCAAGAAGTATTGGGTACCAACTTACGATCCAATGACCTAGCCACATCAGACGTAGACACCAACCGGGACAAGAGATCGCATATAAGTAGAGAGGCCAGAGTTCTCGGTGATCAGTCAAGCAATGCAACGCCAAGAGACAGGAGCCTGGTGACCACCCACAACCGTGGTTGTGATGCTCCTAGCAATGAACCCGTGTCCCGGTCAGTGGTGTGGGGGTGCCAGCCTGTCACCAAACTTGAATGATCAGTACCATCACAACGCCATAGACGAAAACAGAGGCGGTACCGCAGCCGGATGAGGACCAGTGACCACACTCGATCAAGGGTGCATCGCTGATGACACAAGGCATGTGACTGGGTCGTTAGTAGGGGGTGCTGAAGCCCCTCCCGTGAGATCATATGAGGGAGAGACACGTTAAATTCGCTACAATCAACCACAAGAGTATGGGTACACAAAGTTACCACCCACCAGTTGGGCACCTCAGCCAGGCAGCACGATGATCAAACCACAAGTAAATATTCAGTGACAGACAATGCCACTAACAGCGACGTCGAAACAAGAAGGGTCAACACTGAGAATACCATCGAAATTATATCGCAAGGAGACTGTACGGTAATCACTACAACATTGGGAGAGAGGGCAGTGCCTCCCTCAAGACACCTGTGTCCAGGCTGATGGCATTGGGTACCAACCCCCTACCCGACATAGAAACCATGCCGAACAAAAACACATCAAATAAAAGAGTTGGTACCATACAAGATCTAGGTTGCCATTCTTTCGAAACAAAGACGGTGTCCAGATCAATTGTGTCGGGCGCCAGCCTCCACCCAGCCCTAAGGGAGATGCGGCATGACAATGGCAGTAGACACCAGAATGCTGGGCCTCATAGTCTGATTCCTGATGGTAACAAAAACAAGGGAAAGGTGACCATGCCCGACCTTGATCACCACACTATCGATATAGAGACGGTGTTCAGGCCAGTTACATTGGTCGTCAGGTCCCACCCAGCCACAAACGTCCAGGCTCAGGCAGATACAAGCAGAAACAGGAAAAGGACTGTCCGTGGGGGAAAAGACGGACCCTTTAACAAGGCCATATTTTCCAGGCCAATTGTGCTGCACACCACCTTACACAATGGCTCGAATGCGCAACATATAGAAGATGCTGCCTCAGACAACGAGGACTACACCAACACACAGTTGCCACCCGGTAAAAGAAATGGTGCGAAACTCCAATATGGTGAATCCAGCGCTGCCAGACTGATGCAGGATACGCTGGTTTCCATAACTGACACGACCGAGAGGACCAAACGCGATCTTGGTTGCGGTACACCTACCGAGGTGGCCATGCCCAGATTAGCCTTATTAGGTCCCAGTCCACAATCAATCTGGAGCCCAGGACAGACAGATGGTTTCAAGGTACCGGGTACTTGTCAACTGGCAGAAGTACCATGACAGCTCAGGGTTAACTTGATCAAAAGTCCGGACCAATGTCAAGCTGCCAAGAACGACTTAGATGACCAGATGAATTGCGCATCAATGTTCAAGCGAACTGGTATTGTAACTGGGTTACACGTCCACACCATGCTCAGGCCGAAAAAATAACAGTGCTCATCGACAAAAGGTGTTTAGACCCAAATCAACGCACATCATGTCATGTAAGGGTGCCACTGGTAGGTGACATCAGAGGTACCTCTATGTATAGTAGATCGAAAATGGCAAAAATGTTTTGGCTACAGCCAGAAAATACGGAGGGTGTCAGGCCAACAGTGAGGACGAATGAGCATCACTCAATGGTGTCAGCCAGACCTAGCACAGCCAACATGACACACCCTAGTTACGACTTAATTGAAGGGATTGATAGAGTTCTGGCGGGCTCATTATTTTCCAACATTGCTGCTCACTCATCCAGCCTCTCTCAGGTGATCAATGATTCAACCCTGGCACATCACAGCGAACAAGGCCAGACACACCCATCTCCAATTGCAGTCAACTATAGATGACTGCCACCTACACCTACCCAACAACGCACAGAGTTTCCGATTGAAGTAGACTGCCGATGTCTTTCACCCTTTTCTACTGCTAACAATGCAGCCAAACTTCCAACACCGCAACCAACGCCACCAGCCACCACCACTGTCGGGTCTCCAGACATAGAATACATCGGAGCCTGCTCCAGAGGTGAGGCCAGCCGACCTCATACGATGTCATCGAAGCAACCATTGGGCGCCTACACTTCCCAGAGCAGATGGCAAGACTCAAGAGAAAAGTCACCACCGACAATGGCAACTTTATTAGATTGGCTAGGATGTCAACCATCAACACTGCGTCGACAAGGTGAGCATACTCAGGAGGCCAAGTATACCCCAGATATCACTCTAAGCCAGCCACACACCAAAGACGTGACACCAAGGGCAGAATTCAAGGTGTCACCACCAAAAACGTCTGCATTAATTTTGCAAGATATTTTCAAAAACACACAGCTGTCCAATACCTCGGCCAGAAGCACTTCGATTGCACGCCCATAGGTGCTAGCACGGAATACAGAGGGTGGCCAGGAGAAGCAGGCAACTACTACTGCTGAGCCAACAAACCAGGCAGTTCCTCCTAAGAAATGACCCGTTTTAGTAGACACATCTGGCACCCGGAAGCACCCAAATCACATGCCGGCCAGCACTTGCAGTGGGTCTTCTACATCATCAACACCAAGGCACCAGAGGTCGTTCTCAGGTCGTTTTGTACCAACACCTAAGAAGGACCAGGGCAACAGTCGGCCAGCACCATCGGTAGAATTTCATAGGAACATTGCCGAGTGTACACAGAGCTCGGGCAGCCAGTGCAGCGACTCCAAACGCACAACAGGCGAAACATGCCAGATGCAGTCAAAGGCACCACATCTGGCAACCAACTCTTGGGGAAACAAGAAATCTTCGGACTCTCAATCTATGGGACAACTGGGGTGTGAAACCAGCACAACCAGGGAGTCACGATCCCACGCAATTGTTCACCCAAGACCACTGTCGCCAATCTCCATAAAGCCATCACACAAATGGGCATCATGGGATACACCTCTACAGACTCCAAGGGTGGGCAACATGAAGGCACCCCTCAAGGTTCCAGCATCAAGACCAGACCACTGCGAAGGGGTGGCTAGCGCCAGCACAGATCAGACAAGCTCTGCCAAAAGAGGCAATAAAGAGGCATAGGAGTCCACACCGAAACCACGTCACCCTTCCACGCTTCTGATAAATCTGAAACCCGGATCAAAGATGTCACCTGCATCAAAGAAATCAAGAGCACCTTAACCCTCTAAGTGGCCAACCCGTAAATATACGTGCAAGCAAAACTCAATAAGATGGACAACCCTGAAATATTACGTTTTTACTTTTCAAAATAATCGTGGCAAAAATCTACCAATCACAGAGAAATTTAGAGCACATCATTGGATAGAGCAAAAAACGGAGATATCGAAAACCGGCGCCATCTAGCTCCTGCATCCAGCACCAGTGCAGGAGAGCTCAGTCTAACAATTTTTCGTCGTTAAAAAAGTGTGATTTTTGTAATGGCGTCGCTCGCAAAAACAAAGTTGCACAAACATCCAGAAACTGCTGGACCATCAAGAATCTTGTCGGATTACTCTGAAAGTGATTGTGAAAGTGAAGTGAGTGCACATGAGTTGGATGAGTCTTTCAGCAGCCATACATCATTGGAATCAGGTGAATCTGGCAAAAGTGACCAGGACAGTGATAGTGACAGTGTGGTGGATTTTTCAAGTTTGTGTGTGTGGCATTTGATGGGTCCTGGCTCCTTGCTGTTGCCACCATTTCCGTTCAAGGGGGTATCTGGTCCCAGCTCCAGCATCAAGGATAACTTTGATGCCAGATCAGACCCCTGGACCTGTTCAAAGTGTTTGTTAGTGAAGAAATGGTGCAAAATATAGTGAGCAAATCCAACAAGTATGCTGGCCAAAAGTTTGCCAGCACTGTCCTTCCACCTAGTTCAAGGCTCCGGCGCTAGACAGACATGTCGATGGACGACTTCTGGATCTGGCTGGCCCTCGCCATCCAGCAGGGGGTGATCCAGAAGCCAACCATCCCCATGTACTGGTCCACAAGTGAGCTGGCAGACACCCATTTCTTCTGGTGCTACATGTCAGAGTGCCGGTTCAGTCTGATCACCCAGTTCCTGCACTTTGTGGACAATTCCACCATTTAACAGGAAGAGAAGACCCACCCCTGCTGGAAGCTGCACAAGATTTGGCCACTCTATCAGGATATGCTGGACAAGTTTCGAACTGTGTACACTCCTGATAAAGAAATCTCAATTGATGGGAGCCTGCTCCTGCACAAGGGCAATCTTGGCTGTAAGCAGTTCATGCCACTGAAGCATGCCCGGTTTGGCATCAAGCTGTACATGCTGTGTGAGTCCAGCACAGGATATGTGTGGACCTCAATTATCTACACAGGGAAAGGCATGGCGCTCAGTGAGAAGTACAGTGACCAGCCACAGACTGTCCATGTGGTGCTGAACCTGCTGGATCCGATGCTGGACAAGGGGTACTGCCTGACGGCTGACAATTTTTACATGTCCCCCTACTTGTCTGATCTGCTTCTCAAAAGAAAAACAGACTCTTATGGCACCATCCGGATCAACAGAAAAGACCTGCCATCTAGACTGAAGACCACTAAACTCAAGCAGGGTGAGCTGGTGGCCTTCCAGCGGGGAAGTTGCTGGCCATCAAGTGGCGAGACAAGAAGGACATCCACCTCCTGCCCACCGTCCATGGCTGCACCTTCCAGGAAGTGCAGTCCCGAGGAAAGGTGCTGTCCAAGCCAAATGTTGTTGTGGCATATAACCAGACGATGGGTGGAGTGGACAAAAGGCCGACCAGTGTCTCAGGAAGAGGAGCCAGGTCTTCTACAAGAAGATCTTTCGGCACCTCATCGACCAGGCCATCTTCAACTCCTTCATCCTTCACAAGAAGCTGGGTGGACCAACCAAAACGCTTCTTGATTTTCGACAGCAACTTGTGAAGTCAATAATCCTGGCCAACTTCAAAAGTGAGATCCAGCAAGTTGGCAAGCCTGGCCACCGGACATCCAGCGATTGTCCAGCGCATCTGTTAAAGTGGCACTTCCCCCAATATGTTCCGGCCACTAAGTGTAAGGTAAATGCCTCGTGAACATGTGTGGTGTGCAGCACCAAGGTGGATAAGAAGGGAAAGAAGATTCAAAAGGAATCGCGAAATTGCTGCCAATCCTGCAATGTTGGATTGTGTGTCGTGCCGTGCTTCGAGGTCTACCATACCCAGCAAAACTTCTAACCAGGTAGGAAGAAAATTTTGTCACCTTTCCAAATCACTGTCACCTCTCTGTGACTTCTGGTTCGGGAGTTATGATTTTTTAAATCGAAAATTAATTTAATTCAAAATTAAATGACAATTGGGGTGTGGGTTTCGGAGAATCAATTGGCCGCTTAAAGGGTTGAAGGAAGCAGTGCCTCGATATGACTTACAATTTAGTATCACCACCTGAGTGAGGTTCAATGATAATGGTCCTGCCAGCGTGCCATGAGCAGACATATGTGGAGTGGTAACCCAAATCTCCTGCAGATGGCTATGGATTCATAGACTGGACAATAACAAATCCATCTCCCACCCCAGCAACGGAACATGCCAGCAAGACCCCAGTTAGTCCCGCCCAGGCCTACAATGAGAATGATTGTCTCGATCAATTGTCTCTTCAACGGCTGCCTTTAGAGATGGTGACAAGGCCCCTACAGTCACCTTCTGAGTCTCTAACAAAGAAAGGAAGTACCACCACAGCGCCAGTCAATGGCTTTGACTTCATTGACTGGAATATAAACACTCCAGATATGGTACCAGAGGCTCAAGTGACTATGGCACCTGACATATTCATCGGTATTCCTGTCTATCCCCACCAGGAAACGAAGGAAAAGTAGTGAATTGGACAATTAACACCTCTAAAAGCACCTTTAGAGATGGCCACGACTCCAACCCAGACTTCCGATGCGGTATTAGTAAGCAAAGTGGGCAGCTTCATGGCAGCACACTCTGAGATATTTGAGACCACCACCACAGGAAACAGCAGCACACCAGCCGGCAAACCAGCCAAACCTGCAATTCTGTTTGGCCATGATTACACCCTGCAGCCCCTGAGGAAACCTCAGTGTAGCAGGCTCTGGGTGCTCACCAATACTCAGGCTCCAGAGGTACAGCCCACACTCGCAGAGGCAACTGTGAGCGACGACGTGTTACAAGAAGTTCTAGAGCTGAACGCCTACAACATAGAATTGGCTGACTTCGAGGAGGCCGTCCTATTGGACATCTCGGCCAACACGATTCCGGTCAGCTCTCCTCAGCTGAGCTTGAGCCGGTGGACGGTATCACCGTCACCTCGACAGCCAAGAAGCCAAGATATGCTGATAAGGACTCCACCATGATGACGCAGCAGTCCATATCCACCCAACATTCACCACCGGATCAGCGTCCAGTGGCCAGAAAAACATCCACCCCTACGGATCTAAAGGCCGGCTCAGGCCACTTGAGATGTCGTGGCCAACCTTCACCGCCAGCCAAAGGATGCCGTAGAGAACAAGACCATCACATGTAACAGGCTGTCGTGAGTGTGAACTAGCGTATGTTTTTCTGTACAAAATATTTTTCTCAAGCATGACAAACTGCATTTGAGTTTTTCTATGTACATATTCTTGTGTTCATCCTACCACTAATATTATTTTTTTCCTGGCGCATCACGCGGCATTCGTGTTCTCACCAATTTGAAGTGTTGAGTTTTTTAAATACATGCTCTTATAACACTTGGCACCTGCCCACAGCTTAGGGGCGGACCTTAAGTTTTTCAAGGGGATTCCCCTTTAAAAAAATTTCTGGCAACAAATCATTCCGTATATGTACATTTTTTCCAGTAAGAGTGTTGTGTTTGTTTATATATGTATTCGGTTTTGTACACTTGACGCGCCTACCCACAGGTCCGAGGCAGCCCTTGAGATTTTTGAGAGGATTGTCGTGGCCCTGGCAGATTCGCTGCCAGAGCGGCGGCATTTCCAGCTAGCGTTGCCCAGCTAGCGTTGCCCAGGGAGGCAATTTTTAGTGCTAAGTTGAATGTGTTCAAGAGTGAAGATGTGTGTCAGAGGAAGCTTCAGATCACACCACTAGAGGGCGGGCCTAGTCATTCATAATAGCAGTCCAATAACCTAATAAGAGATTACAAGATAGTACTAAATCAACCTTTTTGATACTTTCCTGTTGTACTCACATGGAAAAAATATCATGAGAAAAAACCAAACTGTGCATCGCCATTTGCCAGTCAATGGTCACACTATCGATACAGGGAGCAAACGCTGCAACCCTTTGAAGGGGCATATCCCCAACACCCCTTCTCACCTTAGAAGGGGGAGCAATGCACAACAAATAAATCAAAACAACCCTTTTTACAAAGGAAACCCCGGGACACAAATTATCACCAGAGAGGGGACTCACAATAACTACCTTGGCAGCCCACAAAATGACCAACGAAAACACTATACACTACCTGTACCTTCACACTGTCCTGAGGAGCGAGGCCAAGCTTCACAGTGACCAGATCATGTGCCAACTGTGGGAACTGCTTGGTCATCAAGTGATCACATCTTGGTCACAAATTTCGATCTAAAACATGATTTACATAACTGAAGTTAGAATACGGGGACAGATAAAAATTCTGACACCATGTACCATGCATAGCAAGTGGATGCTGGACACACGCTTGGAATCCTGCAAGTGTGGGTGAGGAGGGGATTCGTGCAGATGGGCTACCATTTACTGCATGTGTCCACTCCCCAGTGGTGCTGCTAGTGGAGAGATTCGTAAATAAGGTTAGGCAAAAATATGTTATCCAGAGAGACGGGACAGTTGCATGCTAATTCCCATTGACATTTGAGTGGATGGTCACCAATGTCTGACAGCGAATAACCACCAGACAGAACAATAAAAACGAGCTAGATTATGGCCTACAGCTTAGGACTGTTGGAATATGAAAAACCGATTTCGGAATTAAGAACGGATACGTTCTCCCCTTATACATGGGACGAATGTCTCCCCGGGACCAATCACGCACATGCAGGTTAGGGTACAGGGAGACCAGTTAGGAAAATAACCAGGGAACAGCCCAGTGAAAATTCAATGACAGTCAAAAAAATTGCCACCCCCCATTAGGGTAGGGCGCCATCCGGCCGGCCGTACTTGCGCTGGACGGGCCTGGGCATGCCCTGGATGGCCGGATAATGATCCGCCAAAGCGGCGCCATCAGGGCGACTCACTATAAAGAAACCCTGCGACAATTGGAAAAGATCATCTTCCACTCGCCACCGAATCCACGCTACTCATCCGAATTAGTGATTCCATTTCATTGCCGCTAGTTAAAATTGAATATCTCGCCAGTTTGCGTAGTCCAGTCTGTGTGCCGTTCAAGCTCCTGCTCCCATAGTCTTTACTGCCCCGTCCGTGCTAACCAGCCTGTCGCGTTGTTTGCCACATTGACCATCCTAGTGTCCCGTTGATCATCATATTGCTCCATAACCGACGTGTGTGTGTGTGTGTATTATCAATTACTAATCGGAAGAATGGATCCACGTAGGAATATAAGTTGCTTTTATTTTGTACTAAAATGGGAATTATTGTAAGCAGGTATGTGTTTAGGGATATATGGTGTAATGGTTAGCGTGTCGAGCTGTTATTCCCGAGATCGTGGGTTCGATTCCCGGCCGAGACCTCTGGAATTTTTCGGGCGAGAGAAATTCCTATGCACGCCTTCCTTCGGAATGGAAGTAAAGCCGTGGGACCC
>JAQGBY010005499.1:0-14567 GCA_034698785.1 Mycogona germanica | reverse complement strand
TTTTCCCCTTTTGGCCACCACCAAGTTTATTACTCTTTTTTTTATTCAATAAAACGTTCCAAAATGTGGGACGGATCCAATGCCCGGAACGCCACACACGCAAAGGTGTTTCATTTGAGCAACCCTTAGCAACCAGTTGTTTAGAAACAAAATGGCAACAACCTGGCACGATCGTTCGGCGCCCCACGGCCGCCTTTACGGTGCACTAGATTTGACACAACTAGGGAGAACGGTGAACCCGGCCGCGGCGGTCTAGGCGAGAAGAGGGGAGAAACGCACTCGTTTAACAGGCTGCACATTAACGAAATGAAACGCGAGTAAGACAATATTGCCTCCGAAGTGAATCTCAATGAAGATAAAATTTCATCAGTTTCTTTCTAGATAGCGTGGTCACCTTGAGCCCATTGAAATAAAAGTTTTTCTTACGACCAATCTTGACAGATATCTTGGCTTTTAATAAAAATTGTAAAAAGCTGGTGGCATAGAACGGCCAGTTAATGTGCATATTGTGAACTAAGACATTAAAAAAGAAAGAATATATTTAATAAAGATTTAAACAATAAATTTAAATTACCAAATAGATTTTTCAAAATAGACTTTTCTTTTAATTATTTTTATAGATTATGCGCGTATCTGTCGGCAATAAAAATAGGTTGATCGGTTTTGCTGCAAAAAGTTACCCTAAAATTGACAAATTAATTTGGTGGGCAATTCAGGCGTATAACCGAAACCGAAAAAACTGCACGAATCAGTCATACTGTTTTTTTAAAATATTAATAGGAAGCTGCGTCTAGACCTAACATTTCGCAAGTTATTCACACTAAATTATTAATCGAAATCAGAAGTAGGTGGAAACTAAATTTATAAACCTTTGTCTGTTCACATTCTTTAACGTTTCAAGAAGTTTTATAGGCACCGACCAACTTCAAAAATTAAAGGTTTATCAGGTTCATAATGAAATCAGTACTTCAGTTTTCAGAGAACCAACCACTCTTAAACTAGCAATTGCTATAATTTTGCGTTGAAATACATTCATGTTGACCGTACGATCGAAATTTAAAATAGTTTTAGATGCTTCTGCTATTTACATTCTTTGTCCAACCCCAAATCCGCAAACGTTTTTTCACAAATCGTTATTTCGCAAGCAAATAATAATGCCATTATTTCCTGGATCAATACAGCAATTACTACTTTGCCAGGGGCTTACGAAACCACACTCGTGGTTGAACCGCGGCTGAATCACAAGTTGCAATCATTACCTATAGGAAGAGTGGCTGCGACGCCGGCGACCCCTGGAGCGGGAGCGGGAACGAGATCGCGATCTGCTGGGTGAGCGCCTTCTCCTTCTGCAGAAAAACAAAGTAAAACACTTGCTGTAAAATAGACTGTAGAATGTTCAATCAATGTCTAAGAGTATTGAGTGAGCATCGCTTGACAATTTACGGCATTTGCAAAAGAACGGAAGTACTAAACCAATTATCAATTAATAATTTGACACAGATAAAAACAAATCAAGAGTTTCCCGAAATTAAGTGCATTTGCTTAATTTCTGCTCTTATAAGCCAACTAAATTTAGTTCCAAATTCTTTTCTTTAAAAAAAAATAAATAAACTGGAAGTGAGCAGTGAGGTGAACACCGCAAATTTGTCGCACACAATGCTTATGTACATTTGTAATAAATGCAATTATGTGCAATTAAAAATCTATCGTCATCCCAAGACTCAAGCACTTAAAAAAATTGCTTTTTCTCATTAACCGCTCACAAATTCTTAAAATGTATTTTGTCATCATGAAGTTCTTGCTTAAATGACCGGAAAAGCACAAATCCACCAACCTGGGCGAGTGACTCCTGGATCGCCTCCGGCGGTCGTCGTGACGGCCACTATGGCGCGGAGATCGTCGCCTGGTGCGTTCCTTGCCTCTCATCTCGTTAGGTGCTGCAAATGAAATCGACAAAGGGAGCCAGATTGATATAACGATGACTAGGACAATGACGAGGAGCCGCCAAACTTCTCACAACTCTGATCGCAGGCTCAAACACTCACTCTTTCGGTCACCCTGGGCGAACTGAATCTCCAGCTCGCGTCCATGGAACCAGGTGCGGTCCAGATTTCCCATGGCATCTTCGGCGTCTCGCACATCCTCGAACGTAATGATCGGAGTTAAGGACGAAGGGTGGACAAGATGGAAAACACATAGCACTTGTGGACAAACAATTGCGTACACATACATGTTAACAAATACAATTTACACAATTTTTTTAAATGTGAGATATTCCCCAGTTTCCAATCGAAGCAGCCTACAACTTCTTCGGTTAACTTGCCAAATACGTGATCAACCAATGGTTATAGTACGCAGGTAATTGTGGTCGAGCCAGGACAGCACAGAACACAAATCAATTTTTTTTTACTACGCTTGTGAATTAAATCGTTTAGACGGTGGATCCAGTGGTCAGTGCTACACCAGACTTGGCATGAATGAAGTTTTTTTGGTTTGTAATTTACTGAAGTGTATATCACAACAGGAGTTTCTGTACCTCCTGGTGCTTAGGCACTATGTGAGGGGGCACATTTTCACCAGTACCCCGCGCCGGGAATCGAACAAGTGACCACCGAACCACAGTCAGTCGCTAAACCAACTGCGCTACGACGAGTCGTACTATTAATAAGTTAGGCACACCGTTCTTCTGAAAATGTGCTGGAATCACCATATTTATTATGATTTAGCAATATTGCATATATAAAAACATTTGGTAAAATTAAGTTATAGACCAATGTCATGTCATTATTCAGGTCATCAACATATGAAAATCGTCCCTCGTGACTCCCGCAAAAGCAATCCTGGCGCCACCAACATGTACTACTGCCACTCACAAGGCGATTCTCTACGTAACATTGCACAAACAAGCAATTGAGTCACAAACCTCTGACACGAAAGAGTTAATAATGAACAAAAAAGCAACATTAAGCGAGATCTGAATAGAAAATCAGGAGTGGAAAACGGATAGGCAGAAATTAGAAATGAGGCATCAGCGGAGAGCCCATCATCGGGTCAACGGTCTACGATGGCGTTTTTTAACAACAGAGAGTGACAAATAGGACTTTAAAACAGGTAGGTTAGTCGAGGAAATATTTTTTGCTTTAATCTAAAGGGGGAAGTGGGTAGGTGAAAAACCCTCAAGCTAGAGCTAGGTCAATACTAAAACGGCTCAACACACGGAAAAAAAAATTAAAATTTAGTATGCTCAGAGGATATGTCATAAAACTGAAAGTCCAACTCAGTCGGCGAGCAACAACAAAAAGTCATCCTTGCGCCACAATTTTTTTTATTTACTGAAGATTTTTTGACCAACATGCTCGGCGACTCAATCTTTGGTCTGTCTGCGAGTGTGCTTGCGCCCTGTTTAATCGCTTTCAAACTTGTGTCCGGACAAAAACCCTTTCGCTTTTTCCCGTCTGTCATTTTCTCTTTGTGCCTTGAACTTTTCTCTCATTTTCTTTGCTTTGCTCTCTGCCTTTGTCTTTACTTTTTTTGGCTTGACCACACACCGTTTCTCGACTCAGCTCTGTGCGCTCTACTCTCAACGAGAGATTCCTGACCACCCCCTGGCATGACTTTGCCGGCCGCTCGTTACAAAACAACTTGTGCTTGGTCGACAGAGTGTGAGCCCGTGTCCACTTTTTCTGTCTCTTTGCTCTCTGACTTGCGACACTACATGAAACCAAGAACGGGAAAACGAGTATTAGTCCCGGGTCAAACCAACGTAACTCACGTTCCGGGCCCTTTGCGCTGCTGACCCCGGTCAAACTTTGTGACGACGGTCCCGGCTGATGGGAGGAAACGGAACCTAGATAGGTCAAGTGTGGTTTACTCGAGGTCACGGCGAGCTCACAGGGTTGCCAAATCAACGAGAAGTGATTCCGTAGCGTTTAAAGAGCAGGGAATTGTTCAGCAACTTCGAATTACATTTTAAATGGTGGTATGTATATTTGAAAACCTACAACCTTAAAATGCATACTGCTGGATCAGGTACTTTCCAAATCGAAAGATTTGCTCACGATTTTCTGATTCGACTTGCCAAATGTTGACTGTATTATGTACGCGATGTGGCAACCCCGGTTCTAGTCGCAGCTCGATCCCATTCTTTTCTCACGCTAGTCAAATTGAAACAAAGCAAACACTCAAGCAGAAAATCAAGTGGATAAACATCGGCGGACCTAGAAAGTTCAAACAACGGCTTCAGATTAATCGAAGGAACCCAATGGAGCGAACAGGCGAAAGGCGTGCGGTCGACGCTTAAATTAGAACCCGAAAATAGTGCTTGGTGCTCGGCAACCAATTAAATATACGAAACAAAAGCAAACAAATACACCCCGTCAAAGTTTGGAAACATTTTAAGAATTTTAGCTGTTTAAAAAGGCAGATATAGATAAAGGGATGAAACCAAATTCGGCAATACCGATACAGATTACATTTGAAAAACAAGTGATAAAAAGCTACATGTTTATTCTACCATGTTGTTCTGCAAGCCGAAAATAAGTTATAATTCCGGCAAGCTCATTTGTTTAAACAATTAGTGATATAAAGTAAAATACGAATTACATTTTCTGCAAATTGTAGTTTAAAACTTTTTAGAAAATCAACGTTTCCGGAAAATTATTCAAGAAACCTCGCACTGGGGTTGGTGACTGCTATTTCGTCATTCAAGCGTGCAAGAAAAATAGTCTGGCACGTTGCACATATCCGGTTCCACATCTGTTTATCGAATACGTGGTAACGTGGCAGGCTATTTCGGTGCGCACCAATCGGGGTCGAGTTCAAACTCCCGCATCGAGCCAGGAGTGTTGAACGAACGCGCGGTCCGCCACCAGAGGGCACACTCTGCAATCGCCTTCAGTCAGGCGCAAGGAAAGGATATTGTATGTAAGCAAAGCCGCGCGGACGCCGCGTGTGATATTCCACCGGCACGTAGACATCGCTTATCGGGCCATACTTGCCGAAAAGACTCCGCAACTCCTCTTGCCTAGACAATAAAAACATAAGTCAAGAAAGGGAAGGTGTTGAGGGTTTGGTGGCGGAAAAACGAGACTTGCGACAGTAACTCTTGCCTTACGACAGATTCTCGATCCAATAATTACATCGAAACGATTAGATTTTACAGTACAGCAACCGTTGTTTGTGAGGAACATTTATTCTCACGTCCTTTTGGAACTAGGTTCTAAGGCGTAAAATGAGACATTCCATAACGACGAGAAACTCAAATCTACTCGGACATCCGCCAAATAGGTGTCCCTCACAAAACATCAATTAATGCCTTTCATGGCTATCTATGCATTTGTTAGCCGAGTATCGGTTCTTATTGATTCTAAAATAGGTTGGGCCATTGCAGGGAGGGAAGCAAAGGAGAGCCATCTAAATTCTGTTATCACCAACCTAACCCACAGACAAACACATTGATCAGGGAAGCAAAAGTGAAGAAACTGATACGATATATTGACATCAGCGGTTTATCAGGCGACCCTTACTCTAATATAAGAGCTAAGGTAAAGGAAAAGATAATTTTGGCGCTGGACGTCAGAAACGCCACGAATCTAACCTTTAACTCGAAAGAGCAGCACATCGACAATGTCCAGAAAAGGTAGATTATGAATTCAACGAAAACAAATCGATATAAAGAATATTTTTTTGGGGGGCTCGAACCCTTGTCATTCCCCTAATAATGAAACTTCAAATTGAAAGGCACCCTGTATACAGGTAACGGATACATTACACCCGACATCTAGCGCCAAAATGTAAACAGATACCAGATGCTCGTATATTACACCAAGTGGTACGACACGTGATTAATGCTTCGTCTAATTCAGTGAAAATTGATGCTATTGGTAGGTTTTTTATCGCTCATCCACCAAACTTCATTTATTTGCATAAATAATAATTATATGCGATTCATGGAAACGTATTTAATATCGGATTATAATTTTATCGGGCGGCTGGCTAACGGTGCCAGCAATTTTCATGGAATATATTTTTTTACCAAGGCATGTCGATAAATGGAATGATTGTGACAGTGGTAACTTTAAGGAGGAGGCGCTGGTTGGTTTCCAAAATCCAAGTAGCAGTAAAAGTAGTGAAGGGACTAATTGAATTCACTTATGGCGGATTTTCAATTCAGATACATTGACGTTACATGAAGTCAGTGAACTTTATGTAGCAATTAGTTTTGTAACCAACAAAAATATAGGACGATTTCTTGGACTGCAATCGAGAGTCCGCAACAAGATAGTCGATAAACAACGTTTATACCTGAACTTCAGGAAAAATTAATTGTAGATTTGCGAAACACAAAGACTCATGTATGAACTCACCTGACACTTCCGTCACTACCCAAGAAAATTAGAATAAATAAAATTAATTTATTATCAAATTCCGGAAGACCAGATATAAACGTTGTTTATCGACGATCTTGTTGCAGACTCTCGAATGTAGTCCTATATTTTTGCTATTACTATTATCGGTTTCATATCTAATATTTTGATCAACCAAGGCACTATTGGAAATGAGCATTACTTTTTGTGGCAAGCGAGTTTGATTACCCTTGACATGTTTAGGATGTTTTGAAATTATTTTTGTCAGAACTGTACGAATACTTTAGAGTAGCTTTTGCTATAAACTATCGTGAATGTTTCGAACTAGCGCTTCTCACGTCTCCGCACTAAAATACAATTACGTTATTTTGTCCAGAGCCCCAGCAAGCAAAAATGGTCAACACAACGCCATGTGGCTCGTTCATGGCCACTTCAGCCCAGACGATGACATTTTTAACGACAACGACGCAGCCCTCCCTTGCCTAGTTTTAACCTTGGAGTCGCTAGCCAGTTGTTTAAACATATTGGGACTCTGCTAATCAGCGCAACCAGCTGTCACAGAAATGCTAATGAATTCATGGTACCTTCTTCACCAAAAACGCATATGAGTTAGTACCACGGCGCGACCATAATTATATCTAAATCTAATAGCGGCCTAACTATACAAATTGGATATTCAACACATTCTTCCTGCCTCTAGTCATGCTACTTCTGTTACACGTGTTTGCTGGGACTGCAAGTACGCTTACTACGCTAAAACACTATATTGTGATACGGCGGTCCACCAGCGTGTTCGCCCTAAAACAAACCCAGAGAGCCCAGGCTTGGTATAAGCTACTCGGATAGGAACTTTTACGTGTATTAAAAGTATCGTACAGGCTCGGATCCCACGGCATTACTCTCACGCCCGAAAAATTCCTGAGATTTCTGTCGGAATCCAACACCATTATGCCAAACGAGACCCCCGCAAGTATGTTAAGCCGCACAAAAAGCACATGCTGTGGGGCAAGGCGACCATATTACCGCTCGCAGATATTGTGAGCTTGCACAATTCTGGATTGCGCCTGAAATTTATGTCAGAACAATGACATCTCCCCGGATAACAATTTCTGACCAAACGTGACCGATAAATTACGCTAACTCGAAAAGACGTTGTGTAAAATAACAATTTCTTTATGACAAGAAAACGGGTATTCCATTCTAGTTTAACGTATCTGGATATAAGTAGGGCGCGTTCTTTTTATAGAAAATCACTATAACGTTCGGAAAGGCGAGAAGAACCAAACCTAAACGCGGCCCAAATAAATACGAATTATACTATCACGTACGACTAGAAAATGCGGTTGGCCAACCGGCGGCCGCCATCTTGCTGGCGTCTAAATAAATCGACAACAAAAGAACATAAAAAATGAAATGAATTCAATGTTTATAGTACCTGGAGCCCTCCGGGACGTTTCTCACGTAAAGCGACGTGTTTGGAGGTCGTGAATAACGAGACATCTATTCCTCGACGACAAAAATGCGTCCCTCCTCGTCAGCGTTGTCAGCCAATCTGAAATCAAAATGGCGCCCGTCTTTTGTATTGTTTGCCATGGCGTTCACACATGCGAAGGCGATTCCTATTATCTAATGTAGGTGAGCGTATATCATTTGGAGCTCCAGAAACTATCAATAGCTACGATGTCTAAATTCCAACGAAGGACAACTATTTAACGCAACCAATATCGATTGAAATCAACGCGTATGTGTAAATTATAATTTATTTTATTCGCGTCTAGTTGCTGTATAAACCCCTCTTTCTGGGTCTCCTAGTTTGCACACCGATTCACGGCGAATCGCGATTAATCGAAAATCAGCGCCGTCTATCGACACGAGGAGAAACTAAGAAGGCGTCTAGCGACAATTGAGAAAACTACGAAGCGGAGAGTCGCTGACATTAGACGGCAATGCACACGAGGTGTGAATATTATAATTTACTAATCTAACATTAACTATCTAAGTAGATTTTCTAAGTAGAGTACCCTTCAAGCCGATAGACGGCGGTTCTGTGCTTCGTAGTTTCCCCTCCTGTCGACAGACGGCGTTGACTTCCGATTATTCGGCGAACGCCGTAAATCGGTGTGCTAACTAGGGTTCCCCTTCGTTGTAGACGCTCCTAGTTCTCACAACGATTCATGTCGTACGCCCACTTTTCGGAAATCAACGCCGTCTATCGACAAGAGGGAAAACTACTAAGCGCAGATCAACGGTGAACCTCCTTAACATTTTTTTTACCTGAATCGGTGTGTGCCGGTCGTCCGTGCTTTGACAAGAAATTGTATTATTTTTTATTAATTCACTGCACTACAGGATTTTCTGTACCCGTCTTGGGACACATTTTCTGATAAGGTCTGCGATGTGTGGTGCCCATGTCCTACGTGAGTCGAACAGGACACCAAGGGATTTGAGGGTGGAGACCTTGGCCAATGGTTGACCGTCCATGTAACAGAAAGTGGATTGGTTGATAGGGTGTTTACGTGTGATCGACATAATAAAGGTCTTATAGTTGACTAGGAGCAGCCAGGTGTCACACCAAGCAAGGAACAGGTTGAGGTCTGATTGGAGAGTGAGACTGTTTTCATGTGAGGAGACAGAGCGGGTCAAGGTGCTGTCATCTGCGGAAAGAAGGAAGTGAGAGGAAATTCCATCACAGGAGTCATTAAAGTATAAGGAGTAGAGAAGAGGGGCAATGACAGACGCCATCATTTGGGGACACCAGATAGAACAGGGGCTTGATAAGAAAAAAAGTCTTCTAAGGCAACTCATTGGAGGCGGTTGAATCATGGTCAGCTTTTCCGATTCTTGATTCACCTTCTACACCAGACATAATGCCTCTCTCCATGACTGGCGTGATGAAGGCACCAACTTGCACGTTTCGGTTATACGTGCAGGTGACGACCGGGTTGAATGTGTTCGGCGAGTACCTAGGCGCGTTGCACTCATAGCATACCGTGATTTGAGACTTAGTAACACATTGGTCAGTAGCAATCGAATCTCATAAGCCCTGCACTGTGACTTAATTTAAAAAAAAGTAACCGAAAGGCCCAGCATTGTCTATTAACGATTACAATTGACTAGTAATTCACTAGATGCTCATTTGTGGTTGCCAAAATAATGGGTGCAAACCCTAAAGTGACTTTCTAAGTACATTTTGTAAGCAAAAATGGCAATTCAAAAGTCACAGTGGAAAACAACGAAAGCAATGATATTTTTAAGAATCTCATTTACTGACCATGCCAAATAATTAGAATTATTTACGATTTAGATTGTCTACTTACTGTGCCACATTCATCTTTAATTTCCGATAGCAAGACTACCGCTAATCCACCCACAAACCGCCACCATTGCCTAATATTTGATATTCAGTTCATGCCACTTTTGAAATTTTCTCGTTGGAGAATGGATAAAAATGTGTACATGATGTCTTGTCAAGGTGCTCTTGGCCTTGTGGCGTAGTTAAACAATATCTTGCCAGCATTAATAAATATCCCAGTCCCTCAAATTTCCAGCAATTACACCTAAAAATTTACACACGATCAGCAAATAAATTTTGCATTTTTTTTATTAGATCATGGATATTCAAGACTCGAATGACATGAGCTACACATTTGTTTAAAAATATTACACATGAGTTACACTTTTTTAAAACATGATTGTACGGTTAGCTGATATTGTTGGGAGTGAAAACTGACTCCCAGCAATATGAAACCCAATGTTTGAATGCCAAGTTATATATGCATATGCATGTGGACATTTTGGTTAATTTAGAAAATGCAGGCCTGAGTACCACAATAAACATGCCTGAGCTGCTGTCTCGTCTGAAAAAATTACTGACTATGCTGGCAAAAACAAACACGTACCAATAAAATAAAATCAAGGCAAATGATGAACAACTGAATTGAGTAAGACATCCTAGTCCACAGGACAGATTATAGATTTCCTCCACATATCAGCTTTTGATCCAACTATGTAACATTACCTTTGGTTTTTAGTTCGTGACTCGGTAAAGGGTAATATTGTCTACATTAGCCTTTTCTTTCATGGAATTGTCACATCCTAGTGGAAGACCATCATAAGTAGGTAGATTTGACTGAATAAAGTTGACCATTTCTTTTTGGGAACTGAGTAGTTTTTCCAAAACTAATTTGTCTGTGATAAGATATGTTCCATCTGATATTGTCTGTGTCTCTTCTTGTACCATGTGTTGCAAAAATTTCACTTCTGCTTCATTTTTGCAATCATCGATAATTATAGGCACTTCACTTCTTTGATCATTTATGGAAACTGTTTCCTCTAGTGGGACACTATTTTGAATCTCTTGGGTGATGATATATGTTCCATCTGTTGTCTCTTCTTGTACCATGTGTAGAAAAAAATTCACTTCTGCTTCATTTTTGCAATCATCGATAATTATAGGCACTTCACTTCTTTGATCATTGATGGAAACTGCTTCTTCTAGTGGGACACTATTTTGAATCCCTTGGGTGATGATATTCGTTGAATCAATACACTTAATAGAGTGTATGTGACATTCTTGCTTTGAGGCAAAAATGTAGAAGCGTAGAATAGATCTTGGTTGCTCTTCCGACTTTAAGGCATATTTTAATTTCATATAAATCTGAAAGAAAATAAGTGTTAGCTCATGCACATTGCAACTTGGAGTTTCTTTGGCATGTAAGGTGAGTGTGAACAGGAAGTGGAAACTCCATCAGCACTGGAGATTTTGCTCATAACTCTGCTAGTTCAAAAATAACATTTTTGACAGCAAGTCATGTTCACGAAATGAAATTTGCCACACTAATTGACAAGACTAAGACAGAAACAGTACTGTCTTCTAATTTCGAGCAATTTCTCTATTGAGCTCCTAATGTAAGCAATGGCCACTACCACACCATTTTCAAATTTTTTGTTTCTTTACTTTTGACAATACGACATTACGACGGAATTTTCATTTGTGTGTTCCAAAATGGCATTCACTACAGAATGTCGCAGGATAATTTTTCTGGAGAAAAAATCATTAGAGCCAGGAGATTTTACAATTACAATATGCACCCACAAGCAGCCCCAGGTCTATCACCACCCTGTCTATGCCATCGCGCATGACATTAATTATTAACATAAAAATAGTATCTACCTTTTCCCTTCCGTTTCTTTTGATTGATTCATCAATTGCGAAGTCTGGAAAGTATTTTATGCATCGCACCGACATTGTTGCAGGACAGTTCTTCTTTTTCGTGCCAGAGAGTCGAATGCGTTTCTTCTTAGGATTGACATGGTCAGACTGTAAATGTTTATTAAAATGTTTCTGTATTATTTAACATCAAATAAGTATTAGCAAATCAGGGTGGTATTTGTTGGCAAATCGGATCTCCATCTTTTCCCCAGGCGCCATAAATGTACAATAAACCACTGATTGAACCACTGCGAGACATTAGTGACACAAGGAAGACATTACAATTCATAAATAGAAAAGTTAGTTGTCAGTCGAATGGCAGATTAGTGTGCTTGAAAAGTGAAACTGAAAAATATTAGGTCGGGCCGTGAGAAACTGTGGGTATTCGATACTCGGCCAGAAAACCTGAGTAGTAAGAGTAATGACTCCAAATACCCGGGTAATCGATACTCGGGCTTGGACTTCCTAGTGTTGATGGCGTATTAGTTAGCATGCTTGCCTGCAATGCCCGTATTGTGGTTTCAATCCTGGCCTTCCTTTGTGACCCGTGTCTGTAACTGGTTTAAATCTTCCAATAGACTATAAAATAAGCATAAGTGAACAAACACTGGACAGAGCCGTGGAAAATCGATGATGAGCTGGTGAGGCTCCATAAAAACATTATTGTAAGCCTGTAAGGTAAGGTCTCGAAATCTTAATTTTTTGGGTTTTGACAAAAACAAACTATTTTTGCAATTTATAAAGCGTGGGCCCCCTTAAATCAGCTTTGATGCGGGAGTCCGCAATTTTTCTCATCACCAGAGTCAAACTTTCGTAAACCATGACTTCTGTATTTTGTGTCTGTGGTAAAGTTAAATAAAAAAAAATAAAAAAGTGTGATGTCTTTCAATGTACGTTTCACAGAATTCAGTTTATTATTTATATTTAGGGCGCCTCACCAGCTTGTCATCGATTTTACACGGGTCTGTCTCGTGCTCGTTCACTTGTACTTATACTCATCGTCGACTTTCTACATATTTTTCGTGTGTGGTTATTTTAAGGCGCTGTCTGTAGTAGCCATCACTCGATTCCTATTTTAAAAAAAAGTTTGTTAAGGAGGTTCACCATTGATTTAACATCTTAAACCCCCTACTTCTATTCCGAAAGTTGTGTGAAGAAATTTTTCTCGCTCGAAAAGTTCCGAAGGTGTCGGTCGGAATCGAACCCGGGATCACGGGCCACGAGGAAAACACGCTATCTTCTCGATTCATATGCTTTATTGAAACTATAGCCTAACCTAACTTACCAATTCTTCGCAAGGGCTGTCAATTTTCTTAGTGCCCCTTCTTTGTGGCCCTTCGGAGCATTGAAGCAAAATGGATTTTTCAATGACAAACGGAAACCCAAAGAATGTAACTGGCAGGGCAATACTGGTATATTGAATTAATATAACTCGATTATTATCATCTGAAATAAGAGATCCACAAACATGTTATAGTCTAATCAATACATGTGATTCGTCAATAACAAAAGTAATCGAGTGTTTATGAATACAAAAATAAATGAGACGAGATGCACATACAGTTAATCGCCGAACCGGAACGATGTATTCAATAGATGAAATGTTCTATGGTCTTCGTTCATCATTGTTCCGGTTCGGCTATTAACTTCATGTGCATCTCGTTTCAATTATTTTTGTGCTCATAAACACTAGATTATCAAAGATGGGCATTGCTCTTCATTAGAGACCTATTCAACAGTATCTACAAACCATTTTAACATAAGTAATTGAGGAGTGAATGGACCACCATTGCCTTACCTTTTTTGGTTAGCTTTCTGCTACTTCGAACAGAAAACTTATAGCCAAGACTTTTCAATGAACTTTTTATTGAGGAATATTCCTCAGCACCGTCCACATATCCAGAAATGTTGTTGTCGGTTTCTTTACAATTGACGAGAAATTTGCGTAAAAACGAGTTCATGTCAGCCATATTCCTTGTCCACCTGTCGACGCCCGACGGCTCTCTGTTCCCTCTTGTCGATAGACGGCGTTGATTTCCGAAAATGGATGTACGACATGAATCGTTGTGAAATCTAACCATAAAGTCTAGAGTCTAGTGACGATGTTATTGACTACTAATGGCTTGTTCACATGTGCAAGTTGTTCTTAGAGCAGGGGGTTCATTTAGGACTCAATCTTCCTACGTTACGGTCACGTTACTCGAATCAGCCAATCACATCACTGAGAAAGATTAAGTCCAAAACGGGCCTCAGCAATTTCGTGTGATATATAGCGACTTGCCTTGCAAGAACTTGCACATGTGAACATAACTGAACAGACCAATTGCGCCAAATCAAGAGTTCCTTACGTCAGCGGGGTTTTCAATAGATTTGATTCATATTGCTTAGACGATAATATTATATATTTTTTTAATTTTGATATTTTATAATACTATTATATAATGTATATATATTAATATTTTCACGGCAAATCATTAGAAAAATGAATTTGAATTCGTTTAATTCTGCTGATACGTAGGCTGTGACTATTGTAGAATTCTTTATTTTACATTTCAAGATGGCGGATTCCAGTTCTGACGAAAGCAATGTCGATAATAATGACTGGATCTTCTATAGAGATCGACCGGAATGGTCCGACGTGAAACCAACACCACAGGACGACGGACCCTTCTCTGTCGTAAATATCGCCTATTCAGAAAAGTGTGAGTCTCAAATGGCCTGCGAAATATTGGTCACTACATGGTGTGAGCCTAGGCCTATCCTAGGTCGGAGGGGGGGGGGGCGAGACAGATCCGATTTTCAACACGTCTGTGTTAAAAATGTTAAGGGGGTGTACCGGTGAATTTAACATCTCAACAACCCCCCATTGGGCGACCTGGACATTTTGCCTAACCTAGGCTGCCTAGGAAAGGTGTCTCTTTTACTTCTATTCCGAAAGAAGGCGCGTTCGAAAGGAATTTCTCTCGCCCGAAAAATTCCGAAGGTGTCGG
>JAQGBY010005498.1:0-14568 GCA_034698785.1 Mycogona germanica | reverse complement strand
AGCCAAAGCCCGCGCCGGGAATCGAACCCAGGACCGCCGAACCACAGTCCGTCGCTTAACCAACTGCGCTACGACGGCAGAAAGCAGAAAGCTAGTACATTTTTTCAACAGTAGTGTCAAAATGTTTTTTTTCTCCTTTTCATGAGTAAATAAAAAACTTTTAAAAAATGAGCCCCATTTTCTTAAGAGCAGAGTAGGACCAAGACTTGAAGATAACAAGTGGATGACGTCTTCTTCTATTGGATTTTGACTGGATTCCAAAAAGTCGGAAATCCTCTCTAACTTCCTTTAGCTGTCTCGGTTGACTCTATCCGGAGAAGAAAAAAATCAATAACATTTTTCGTTTCTACGAAACCGAGTCTTATAAGATTCGCTCCTGGTGGAGGAAAAGAAATACGCAATGAAATCTATTTTAAACTTTGGTGCCAGCCTTGTGTCAATTGCCTCTCATCACCTTCCGATTGCTCTGACAGTTCGACGGCGGGGAAAGATTGGACGGGTGGCGGCATCTGGTGGCATCTTCGTCGTCAACCTTCGCTCCTTCCCCCGCCCCGGACACGTCAAGTGTCGCCCCATACACACTGACCCAGAGGTTAGCGACAGTATTGACGTAATTTCCTGCGCGCGGAACTTCATCCTCCATAGGCCATTGTATGGCTTTGGATTTGTGGACACGGCCAAAAGAACCACAGATGAAAAATGGTAGCACTCACTTATTTTCAAGTCGTCTTGTCCACAGTAAGAACGATTTTCTGGATCGGGATAATTAAATAAGTTTTAATCGTGCAAGGAAGGCATCGTTCGTTAAACGAACTGTCTCGGAACTTTGTTCTCATGAGGATGCCGAGTGAGTGAGAATTTCGAGTGACAAAATATTGCGCATTTGTCGCGTCATGTTTTCCAATAGCCCTTTTGGATGCGATGTTGTTTCTTTATCGCTCGCCCCGTTCGAGACATTCGTTTGGCTTCTGGGAATCGTTCGATTCCAGTTAGGAGAAGATCCATCAAAGATACGCGATGGTAGAAACCGGATGGTGTTGTCTATTAAGCGGATACCAGGCGATGTTGTCCGTGGTTCCTGACATAGGTGTATCGTGATCTGGAATCCGTCCGTCCACTTCTTTGGAGGCCAGCAGGGCGACGTTGCTGATTGGCTATCTATCTGAGTCTCCACTTTGTCGATAGCGAAACGTGATTTTCCGTTCAGTGTTTCCTCGCACTTGTTCTTTTTTTCTGTCCCATCCTTTCATCTTCCTTTTCCCCTATTGGCCTTAATCATGGACAAAATGAATTTGGAAGGGGCGAGGGAGCAAACAAAAACAAACAACAAACAAATGGCGCCAACCTTCTATCGTTCCGATCTCTCTCCCGACACATTCTTCTCAGATGGCGGCTCTCCGAGCCTTCTATTTTCTTTTTCTTTTTTTAGACCGGCGTCATCGGTCAATGCGGCTCAATCAATCTCGCACCTAATTCGCCATTGTTCCCGTCGGCTTTTTTCTTAAATTAAATTCTTCTCGCTTAAAGTGGGTTCTGGTGTCGGACACTCGGGGCACTGGGAATCTGACGTCCTGGCGTACGAAATTTCTAATGGCGCCCCCTCACAGGTCACGCACACTATTGGTTCAGAACGCCGTGCTGCCCCCTATAAGCATGCACTTCAAACCACACAAACCATTGAGTAGTGCAGGGAAGTGGATATCAGGGTGTTTCACCATTTCGTGAGCGCGATTGCGACAAATTTATACCCATAGCTGCTAGATAGAAATAATTGAAAACTCTTCAGCAAAAAGAAAATACAAATTCAACTTTTTCAAATTATTTTTTTAAATTCTAAAATGTCACCTGTCTTATCTTCAGCTCTTCAGTAGTTTTCTTAATGCAAGTCCTATTTTTGTTATCTGCGTTCGTCCACAACACTCGAGCGTCGATAAACAACATATGAATGCTCATGAAGAGAAAATTGCAAAGAAAATAAAAGACATCGTTTGAGTGGTTAATGTCACCAATAGAAAAAATGGCAAAAAATACAAGATCAGCAACATAGCTAAGAGAATCTCGATATTTTTCAATTTTGCTATTCTAACATATGTCAAAATAATAAGAAATATTGCGGATAAATCACAGTTTAATATATATATGACATTTTCTTAAAATTACGCGAACGATTTTTTGCAATGACGACTTACTTGCTAACCCTGATCTATGAAGTATTTCGAAATCAAATAAATTTTACGATCCTTTTCTCCCGCTCCGCCATTTTTTTCGCCGCCCTTCTTCTCACTCAGGGCAAGTCAAATTTATTCCAACCTCGGGCTTGAAATTAAATTACGCCCGTCAGCGCCTTCTTTATAGCGGATCGACGCGCACTCTATCATCGTCTTCATCTCATACATACAGATAGCTAGAGATGTCCAATTCGGATTATGCAAATTAATATTCGTATTCACACGCGCATTACATTTTTTTTTGAAAACTCAATATTCATGAATCCTAAATCTCGTGGCACATAAAATGGCGACTCATATTCTTCAATGTTAAAGTGGAAAACGCAAATGAAACGTAGGAATATCCAGTTTTGGTTAAGATATCCCGAATAAAAATAAGCAAATATCCGAACCTGTAGCTCAAAGGAAAGGTCCTATTATTTTTTCTCAGGAATCAGAAACTAAAGAAAAACTACTGATGCACCTGTAGTAATGCGTAATTTTACATGTACATGTACGAGTGTGTTCGTCGTCTACATGTATATTGCGTTTTCGACCGAGAACGAACCAAACGCGAAGATAAGAGCTAAAAGCTTTTCCAACTGTTGCGCGCAGGCGGCGTTGAAGAAATGGACGTGGAATTAAATTCGAAAAACGACCACGGCCAGCATGATCGTAAACTATCATCGAGTAAGGCTCAAAGCGACCTTCGTGCTGGCCCGCATTTACATATATTTAAATTTCAAACGCGCCAGGCCGAGCGGGCGAGGGGAGGAGGAGAGGGGAGATGACTGAAAATGGCATTGTATGTGAGACGATTTACTGTCCGGCGCAATGCTCGATGACTGGTTCATGCATACATAGGTCTATTTTCACTTGTCTGCACTCTTGGCCACCCACCACCTATACAGACATTATTTCCCTCTCTCTATCTCTTTCTCAACATGTCATTAAAATGGAAGTGCTGTCCGGGAACGACTGGACAGGGTAGCAATTGAATTGCAACATAGTTCGAATGCAGTAGTCTCTTTAGGAAGTATATGTAGCGACTCATTTTGGAAAATCCTCCTGAGATCTGGACTGATGTCGGGTCACATTTCAAAGCGTTGCGTCCCCAACCACAATTTCGCAGATGGCATTTTATCAAATAAGGGTCGTGTAGTCAAACATCGATGCTGCCCCTGAAATCCACAACTAGCATTACATCTGTCGCATGCTTGCGGCAATGTTTTGGCGCGTTTGTTTAGGCTCATAGGATGGCATCGTTGGTCAAAAGGTGCACTGACAAGTTGAATATTGTGTGATTATTATATCTTTCTATTTATTGTGCGATTATCTGATGTCTGGCTCTCTTTTTTCCATTTCTCCCTCAGATGGTCTAATTTCGTATTCGATGCCTCAAGGCGAACGACGAGGTTCGGAAATTGACCTCTACGACATGATCTACGACGGCAGCGAGGACGAGAACATGCTGTCCGGTGGTCTGGGTCAGCTGACAGACGGTCAGAAAGGGCATGACAATTTCAGACTGGACTCCAACGGATTCGGCAAAGGTATGTCGATGGTTTTGTGATATGGGCATGGACCATTTCGCATCTATTGAATATTTCCCAATTCGTAGAAGAGTTTTTTTATTGAGTGTTAACGAAAATCGCATATGAAAACATTTCGTAAATTTCATTGGGCCAATTTTTGTAAATGAAATTGAATACAAAACGAATACTTTTCTCAATTTCCACAACTCACGTTATGAACCTTTAAGTCATAATTTATTTGTGTTGCCAATTATTGGTCGTGTAGGTTACGAATGGGTTGGTTGGAAGAACGACTCGATTCACGCGCGCCCCCTGGAATTGACATTCGAGTTCGACCAGGTGCGCAACTTCAGCGCCGCCTACTTCTACACCAACAACCTGTTCTCCAAGGACGTGCAGGTGTTCGCCGGAGCACGTATCTTCTTCAGCGTGGGCGGGCGATACTTCAACGGCGAGCCGGCCACCTTCAGCTACATGCCGGACACCATCATGGAGAATGCGCGCAACGTCAGCATGCGACTGCACGGTCACGTGGGCAAGGCCATCAAATTCCAGATGTTCTTTGCGGCCAAGTGGATGCTCATCAGCGAAGTCTCCTTCGAATCCGGTAAGAGCAGACACCAGACTAACTTAACATTGTAACTTACCATTTCTTCTTCCATCCATTTGTTCTTTGCCTAGCTCCATTCTCAATCTTCAAGTAGAAGAACGCGTTCTTTATAATTTCGTTTCGCAATTATTATTCTAGTTCCATATATTGGCAACTACACTGAAGAAACCGAACACACGCCATACGTCCCCTCATCATCGGACATGGCGGGCGGAATTTTTCCGGTCGGCACAAAAGATGACCAAAGTGGTATGTTTTCATAATTTAAATGCAATCTGTACTGGTTTTCGCATTTTCAGTTTCGGAACTTCCCCGGCTAGGTGGCGATCAGTAAAAGCATTGATTGGCACAATGACGCCATCCGAACAAATAATGATGGATTTTTTCTATTCGCAGTGAGCACGGCGGTCAGCGACGAGGCTCTGTCCAACCAGTACATCGGTCTCATCATCGGCGTCTTGGCCGCGGTCATCCTGCTGCTGGTCCTCATCATATTCGTCATCATCGTTCGCAACCGTCGCCGCAAGCAAAACAACAACCATACGGTGCTCAAGCCGGTGGAGAAGCGGGTCACCATTAACATGAAGGTAGATTATGACCCAAGTTGCTTACAAGTGTTGATCCTGCCTCAATCAGATCCCAACACCCGATACACTTCCTCCTCCCCAATTGTGCACGATATCACTATACAAACTCAAAATTCCAATTCACCACCCCGTCTCGTTACATTCACCCGCCACCCACCGAGCACCACCACCACCTCCGGTGACCAGAGGGCTCCACTGTCTATTTCCGTTCCCAACAATCGCACTCAGAAGCCCAGTCTCTCTCATCCCATCAAGCCAGCCCCTCCACCACCTCGAGGGTTGTCTTCCACTACTCTCGCAGCGCCCTCCTGCGGGCAGCCCACAAATTCTGTTACTCACCGAACGAGTGCTCCGTATCGCAACAATAACGAACTAGACAATGACATCTATAGCTTGCCCGAACAATCGATTGTTTCCAAACAAAGCGAGGAATTTCATGAATATGACAAGTTACATCCCATTAGATATTTCAACAAGAAACGATCGAATTTGTACACGAATCAGTGATACACTTTTCTTTCGGTTAAAGTTCCTAAATTTGTTATCAGATTTCACATTTTAAGTGAGTTTGTCATGCGAATCTGCATGTACAAATGCACTGATGCACAAAATTGCTGCACGCACCCTCCCGCCGTTTAAATTAAGTAGTTCCATATTTATCTTAAGCTATTATAATATTTCTAAAAACCTATTGCTTGACCAGATTTAATTTCAGGGAAATATGAATTTCTTTTTGGGTAGGAAGCACTAGCATTCACATTTATGCAGATAGGAATAGTATTATTGTAAAAGTGGCCAAAAAATGTAAATTGAGTGGTTGACGGTTTCCTTCCGTGGCTCGATGCTCTCTGGCTTCAATTTTCGCGACTCTTCATTTTTTATCTGCTGAAGTTCCCTAGCTCTCTCCTAGCTTGGTGGAGACTCTTTAATTTTATTACCCAGTTGTTTTTTATTTGTTTCCATCCGTGGCTGTGACAGTAATGCGAGATCGCAGCCTCACTGGCGCTTCGGAAAAAGACGAGACCCCGCGCCAACTTGAGCCATTATTTTTTTTAATGTGTCGATTAAGAGAAGTAAAGTGCATGTAGATTAGATGGCGTGTCGTTAGGAAAGGAAATTATGCTTAACTTTTGAGATATCATCCGTTTTGCTCCTGAATTTCTTTTTTATTTAATGCGGCTTTATACGATGATCTTTTTACCAGTCAGATTTTTTTCTTCTTTCATTCCGTGAGCTCTTCTAATGTTCGTCACACAGTTACTCGAAGACGAGTTAATAGAAAAAAAATTAAGCTTTTAAATTCGTTTCAGATATGCTAAATTTTTCTTATTGCAAATTACTGAAAATCAGATTTGCACTTCTTGATTATATGGAAATGTTTTCGGCTCTATTTTTATTATTCAATTCCTCTTGTGTTTGTCTTCACGACAATCTACGAATAGGGCATCTTTAAAATATTTCTAACTGCTTGTGGGTATATATTGAAATTGTAATATAGATATTTTGGGAATTTGAGAGAAACCTATTGAAACCAGATAAAATATATTACAATTAAATAAATATATGTATGTTTACTGAAAAGGAACAATAATTACGAAAATAAAAAAATGTGAGAGTGTAACGATTTCTGTCCTCTGAACTTACAAAAAAGCTATCCTATGAGTCAATATGCCGTGATGTGGCGCCACTGGTCGCCTCGTCCTGGATGTTCATGCGCCTCGCTTCAATGCCAGTAATGAGGAAGGAGATTTTCGGTAATTTCCGATGCTTTATGGTTAATAATAAAATGAAATTTTACGACGCCCCACCACTTATCGGCAAGTCCAACACCTGGTGATCGCTTCACCTTGTATGTGTATACTGTATACATGCACTGTATATACATTTATATACGAAGAGGGATTCTATCTTTTTCGGTTTTGAGGCGACGCCCTTTTGCCCTTCTTTCCCGTCGGCGAGACACTGTCATCAAGAGAGCAATGGATAAAACCGCTCCTCCTCCACTCCACCCCAACCAACTTGATCTTTGGTGCCCCCTCACGCGTCCTCCCCACATTTCTCTCCATCTCTCTCTTATCGCGGAGATGATTCTTTTTTCCTTTCGATGCTCGCATCAATTATTCAGCTTTATTCGTGGGCGCGACGATAATTCGAGGTCCAATTTCCGCCGAAGAATGTGCCCCGCCCCTATTCAGGGTGTACATTTTGGAACGCGACAAAGAAAAACTAAATTTGACACGTCACTCAATAAAAATTAAGTCTCCAAAAATTGAGCAGTTTTCGCGAGAAAATTAAATTTTATTCCCTTATATTCTCTTAAATTTGAAATAATAAAATAAATGTCAATTTACTACGCTAGCAAGAGATTTTTTAGATTGTAAATTGCGATAACGTTATTATTGATCGAGTTAAGGGCAGGACTACAAAATATGTATGTTCCTGTATTATGGTGAGGAAATTATATTGATACATAATTTTGAAAAGTGCGAAATCGAATAAGGTATATGACGTTTTACTATCATGATATGATGTCACACTCAACTCTGGTCATACCATCCTCCCCAACCTCCCTCCCACCCATAATCCTCTTCGTAACTTTTCAGTTGTTACGCATTTTATTATTTTGCATTCCCGATGTCAGGCTCCCACCAAGCTCTAGAGAGTTACAAAGCGATTTTTTCGAACAAACTCCCAATATTCAATTGAATTCCACTAACTTGTTGACAGTCACTCTTGAGAGCTCAGTGGGAAACCGACGTCGTTTTATATATATACTCCAGTATATATGATCCGCGATCAATTTTCAATATTATTTTTGCCCGTGGCTGACTGGTGAATAATAACACTGGATGGAAATTTCAGTAAATATGGAATGCACCAGAGCTTGACCAAAAAATTGCTTTTGTTCTCTCGAAATAACAAATTTCCCCGAGCACTATTTCCACCTCCACCTTTTTCCCCATTGGACATGTCTGCTACATTTTTATCTCCTCGACGTTTTGTATTATTTCCTATTTGCACGATGTTTATGAAAATTTGTTTACTCCATTGTACTGGTCCTTGATATATATATATATTCTCGTATACATGTTAAGCACGTAAACAGGTTCGTTTTCCTATATTTTCTGGGTGCGCGCGCGCTTCGGTTATACTTATGCCTACTTGTTCCGGTGAAATTATTTCTTCTTTCTATTTGCATCTGTCATTTGCATATATTGTCCTCTATGCTGTGGATGACATGCGAACGATATCGACATGCGGGTTCTCCGCGTTTTATCCTGCTGAGACATGAACCCCAAACAGAAATACATTTCGTCAGACTACATGTTTTGAGTCGATCTACTTAATGGGCCTTAAACGTTTTTGTTCCTTACTTAACTGGTTTGGTATTCGTTATAAGAGAAACGAATGTTGATGTCTCAGGAGGATATTTCGCTCCCTGGTCCTATTCACAGTTTGCCCCGTTGCTTATTGTCCGCGCATGCGCAGTTACGTTCGACCGCATGGTGATGGTAAACAAAATGGTGGCCAGCAACGGCAATGGCAATTCCAAGCGAGGCAGGAGAATTACGTCGTTATTTCCCACTCCTCTCCCCCTCAATCTCTACATAATTTCTATCACCAATTCACCTGGAACATTTTCGTCAATGTCAAGAATATCTAACATCCCCCCCTCGTCCACCACCACTTCCACCATTCTATTCTACACTCTTCTTCCAACAACCTCTCTATATTCTATCACAATGGTCAACTATTTCTTATTACATATTCACTCGCTCTACTTCCGCCCTGTGACGTCAGACCTGCTGCGCAATCCGCAATATGACGCACGTTGTTTCACTTTTTAACAACGCAAGACTAGGTTATAAAACATTTTTGCTGTTCATAGCGATTCGAGCACTTCAAAATTATAAATTTCTTATATTAAAAATCACCTTCAGCTTAATTTCTGAACTATTTTTGCTATTTAATTGAATCACACCCAAACCAAGCGTATAATGTGGTTTTTAAAAATTATAAAGTACAATATCTGATTGATTTAAATACTTATGAATGGTCCGGAACACTTTAAAGTCTGCATGTTTGACTTTTGGTATCACTTATTTGTTCTCCTTGTCCTGCCTCAGACTCAATCTTCTCCTCCTCACTCTTCTCCACCCCCACTATCTGCCACTTGATTATTTTTGTTATTGTCAATTCCATATCAATATCGATATCGATATATTTATCTCTGTCTCACATCTCTTAGTTTAAGTTTCTGTTGTGTTTACCCAAATGTATGACGCAGACAAACATAGGTGTCGCCCTGGCCTTGCACCAGTCCCGGTTGAAGGTAGCGCATTCGCACCGCGTTCGAACTAAGCACTACGGTAGCGGCTCCACCACTACCGACGAAAACTATTTCTCCTACTCGACCACGTCCGCTCCTCAATTCGGCAGCTTCCATTTCTATAATCAGTACAATAACTCCGATGGCTCCACATGCCACACCTACGAGATCTAAATTCTCAACAAAAATCTATTTAATGTGTCTCGAACACTTCCTAAAAAACAAGACGCGTGCCAACTATTTTATTTCTCTTCCCCAACCCAACTAACATTAAATTATATATATATATATATTTATACCAAATGTCGATCAAAATCGATATATACTATCTATTTATTATCCCGAATATTCGAAAACGAATAAAAGTGGGCTCCCATCTTCGTACAGCTTTTTTATGTCACTAATGTCAATTCCTATATAACATTTCCTGTTAACTATCTTTCTGTATTATTATTATTATTTCGGTGGATGATGATTTTATTTTTTTTAATCGCATGTTTAAACACTTTTTTTTGTTACGGTAATAATTATATTTTAATCGCATGATTAATCCTTTCTGTTACGGTAATGGTGGATATGGTGTATGTTTTCATTATTTTTTCTTGTTTACTTATACGTTGTGGACCTGTTATAAAATATTTGACGGATTTCTGCTTCACGATGGTAGAATTACTTGTCAATTTGACATTGTAGCAAAACTAACAAAAACCTAAGCCCGTTTCAACGTGTTCCAAGCAATAATTACAAATGATAGATTTTTCCTTTTATCAATCACTTATTTTTTGGATTCTTATTGGTGTATAGCACATTGTTTTCTCCCACGTTTATCTATTGATACAATACTTTGCAATAACTTTAGTCTTAGGAGGTGTCAAATTTTTCACACATAGCTTAACTTTGTTTCGAATAATAAATACATGCCACAGTCGCGAAAATCGTAGAGACTAACTGGAAAATACGACTCCAGCTGAACAGAGAATTTTTTTAATTTTAAATTTACATAACGGTATGCACACTTTCATAAATATTTATCATAATGTGCCAAACATAAGTTGGTTGTGAAGTTCGCCCATTCTGCGGTGAAATGAACTACTGAAGACAAGTGTCAAATATTTTATAGAAGTGAACCGGTGTATATTTACAAATAACAAATGTCACAACTCATTACGATATAATGTACCTTAACCATTTTATTTGTTGTCTATGTGAGTCTGACTGTGTGTTTCTACTATAACCGCATGATGGTTAATTTTGATATTTTGTGATTTTTATATACATAGGCCTAATCAATTCCTAAACGCATGGCTTTTATTATCCGCTAATAGGCTTGTATCGCTATCTTAACATAGTTCTATTTGATCAAAATTTCCAATTCTATGTAAATAATTGATCTTCATTGAACTAATAAACTAACCTGCATCCTGACTAATATTTGTACACTCTTTTTGTTTTGGTTTTAATCTATATATTTATTTTAAAAGCATGTCCACACTGATTTATGGGTATTTCCAAGTGCTATGTATCTTTTGAAAAATTCAAGCATTCATTATTCTTTTTTATTTCTTTTATCACTTCAGTTGCATGTGCATGAATCCAACTATTTCTCACTAAACCGTAACAGTGAATAATTTCCGAACTCAAATTCTCTTTTCCCATTTCCCCGATTCCGCCTTCAATCCTCCACAAATCGTCCACCATAACTCTGTAGTCGTTCATGTAATAGATTGGCATTATTCCTAAAGTAGACACCCACAATCTTAACCTAGTGTATTGCCGAATACTAAACTAAGATCGTTTCATGTCTAGGCATTAGTGAATTGGTGTAAGTCAATGATATTTATCACTGAATCGTCATATTCGTTCTGCTGCGTGCGTGTAAGTCGAGATAGAATTCAAAAATTCTACATCAAAAGTATTTGGAGGAATAGTTTTTGAAAATTAGACAACCTTTATCAATAGGATTGTGGTTTTGCAGTACCAGAAATCTAGCAACTCTCTCAATAACTTAGAAACACTGTTCTCAAAAGTTGTTAAGCACTTAGCGAAACTAAAGCGTAATTATTAGTTCATCAATTTCTCCATTTGTAATCGAACTTTTAAACATTTGATAAGCTAAATTTGCATAATTTTCATGGAGCAGCTGCAGCAGAAAGTGAAAGGATTTGCGGTTAACCGTTACCAAGATAAAAATGCTGCCACTCTTTTAATTAGTTATCAAATTTCGCTAGCGAGTCTGTAGAAGCATTTGTCTAAACACAACACTAGCATTTCCATTTGATTCATCACTTGCCCGTCACCCCTCGTTTCTTTTCTTAGTTGATTTGAATAAATAAATCAGCACGTTTAGATCAAATAGTATAGTTAATTCGAAACTTTCGAAAAATAAATTAATGTAACACTGATAAATCGATTGAACAAATTCGTTAGTCATCTTAGATTGGCTTATTCGGTAATTTTGTTCATAGTTTCGACGTTTATATCGAATTAGCCGTCGCACCCATATTATCGATATTTTTATGTCGTGTCCGCTTATCGAATATATTGGGCCCATCTCGTCATTCGCTTCTTTGTATTATCTCGCTTTTTCCTGACTTTTCCCCCCTGTTTCCACTTTCACCAAAATCTCCTTGACCTCGAGAACCTAAACTCCTGATCCGTTGTTACGTGTGTCTTAATGTGTGCTTGCAAAATCGCTCGTTGAGTTCGAAGATGGATGCCTTGCTGACATTGCCAGACCAACCGCGCTGTGGCGCTGGTTGTTGCCCCCTCTTTAACCCCTCTTTTGGCACTTGACTAATTTCGCCCGAAAGAAAATCCCACTCGTCGCCCGTTTACTGCATGCCGCCAAAATTTTAAGATCCAAACAAAATTTTAAAAGATCAAGCAAAATTTTAAAAATCAGAAACGATCTATAAAAAAATAAGTCCAAAAAGCACGATTCGTGACTGACTTATCAAGCTGGAATGTTCTACCTTGACCAACCACAAGGACCTACGCATGAATATGAACCTGGCGTGTCGCAACAACTTCTCCCGCCAAGCTAATGGCAACGTCTATGGCCAGGTGGCGCTGGAGGATCCGGATCCGGACAAGACGTACTACCACGAGCCGTACAAACCCTACCAGGAGCCCTACAAGACATCGTCGGTCACCTACAGCTCCAAGCGAAAGCTACCCGAAGTGCCGCTCAGCCCAGACTACACTGGTAAGACAACACCTCTTTTTTATTTATTTTTTAGTACTAATTGTGAAATGCGTCAATCAACAATAGGTTGACTACAGTTGATTGGAAGCAAAAAAAACAAGTGCAGTTTTAACAAAGCTCTCCGGGAGAAAAGACAACAAAATGTTGTAGTCAACTTAACAGCTGCAAGAGGGACAGAAAGAAAACATGTCTGGCCGAAACAACCCCTGGCCGGACAGCAGATAGTGACATGATCACCTGGTGGCAATCGTGGCGGGGCACCTCAGGGTTCCCAAACTAGGGAATGCCCTCTTCGATGACACGTTCCTCTCGGAGTTGCCAAACCGCCAATATTTACTCCGAATCGGTCGGATCGCAATGCATTTTGTCAGGAGCTCGCAAATAAAGCAATTTTATAATTAATTTATCTTTCAAATTGTGTTTATGAATATGTTTACCTTCTAAAACATTCACTTATTTTTAGACAAACTAAAATAGAGGTGACAGTGCGATTGCAATTCGACGCTTCAATTGCTACAAGAAAATAATATCGTCATGTAATTAAGTCAGTCGCGCCACCGCTCTTACCCACACCCCCTTCCCTCATAGGATCCAGTACGTCGCGCGAGTACGCCGTGCCCGACCTGACCAAGTCGGTGCCATCCCTGCCGCTCATCCCGGGTCCGCCGCCCGCCGCCGCGCCCCACCTGCCCAAACTGCCGCACCAGTACTTCCCACGCCTGCCGCAACAGGAGCGCCACTACGCGGCCACCGAGATCTGCAAGGTGCAGAATATACAGGGTGTGAGCGGTAACACCACCTACGCCGTGCCCACCATCGATCTGCTGAACCACGACGACGCCGGAAACGTCATATGCGAGTTTCCCCGGCATCGACTCAGGTTCATCGAGAAGCTCGGCGAGGGCCAATTCGGAGAGGTGCGTCACCATTGCTATCTCGTTTGACTATTTTCCCCTAAATGTCGTTAAATTCGCGTACAATCAAAGGTCGAGTCTCAAATACGAGCGTATCGGTCTAGAGGACATTCATCATGTCAGCTGATTTTGATTTTGAGGATCAAATTTGAAAGACCAAAATGTACCTCCAGCACGATATTTTGACATTTTCCAACTTGTTGAATTCGGCAGTTTGTTTAACTCCTAGTAGGAGGTAGGAGCCGTTGATAGTTAATGAATTGGGGATTGCAGGAATACAATCATAGACTCGGCAACGAAAATCGTTTAAACAAAGAAAGTTAAACAATCTTCTCGAAGATACATAAATTTTCGCAAATTTCAATTTTCTTTATGTATCTTCGAGAAGATTGTTTAACTTTCTTTGTTTAAACGATTTTCGTTGCCGAGTCTATGATTGTAGTCCTGCAATCCCCAATTCATTAACAGTTTGTTTAACATTATTGTATTTTTGTAAGGTAATTGCGTTGTGTCATTGAACGTTTTCCTTGTTTTATTATTTTGATTAGGTTCACCTCTGTGAAGCGGATGGAATCCCAGAATTGGTGGACGTTCCCACGTATGGGACATCAAAGCTGGTGGCCGTCAAACTGCTACGACCAAATGCAAATGACGTGGCAAGGTAAGACCATAGCTTTTCTAACAAGAATTTCAGTTTTCAGTATGCGAATTTAGTTCGGTTCTAATTCGCCGCCTGTCCTATCTATTTTTCAGGTCCGACTTTCACAAGGAAGTCCGAATTCTGTCCAAGCTACGAGATCCGACGATCGTGAGGGTGTTGGGCGTGTGCACGAGGGACGAGCCACTATGCATGATAGTCGAGTACATGGAGAACGGAGACCTAAATCAGTTCTTGCAGGAACACATGGCCGAGACAACGCCAGCCAGGCCAAACAATGGAAAGACACTGAGGTGAGAAAAGAACCTTTTCTACTGCCAACGACCCAGATTGAGCCGGGTTTGATCCCACAAGTCTTTGACCCACAGGCAAGGACGTTCTATACACTAAACAATATGTGTCGAGTGGTCGAGAGGTAGCGCGTTCGCCTCAAACCCCCGTGATGCTTTATAACCAACTCTACATAAAGCTCCCCCCGATTGAGCTTCGTGTAAGGCACCTGAGCATTCCAATTTAACGACT
>JAQGBY010005497.1:0-14569 GCA_034698785.1 Mycogona germanica | reverse complement strand
TACCTCCAAGAATGCAAAATTACTTGCGATTGAAGTTTATCACGTTAAAACAGGCGGCAAAAATATCATTTTGTATTATAAGATAGATTTATCGCTTTTAATGCCGATGTCTGACAATTTCGTTGATATCGATTTTAAGATATCGAATTTCGTACGTAGAACGCGGAAGTATAGTGTGTAGAAAAATTCATTAAAAGTAATAAGCAAGAATTTAAGAAGCATAATTATTAAATACTTAGTATTTCTTGTCAGTGCAATAATTCTGTGTTAAAAAATCATTAGCTAAGGTTGCATATTGCGCCTGGTTGCAACTAGCAGATGTTTAAATTAATTTTTTTATTTTAGTAACACGGCAAAAATAGGCGAGAGAATCTTACAACTTGTCAGATCCTGATACACACAGGAGTCTAAAAATAAAATTAGCTAATTTCCCATAATTTGTTACGCTATCTTGATTAAAATTCCAAACCGTGCAAGCGTGTCGTAAAGTGCCAATAAATCAATAACAATATTCGGGCCCAAAATTTATTATTGGCCATGAAAGCGGACGGGTGTTGTGCGGACCGCCCCTTTCCCCCATCACGTTTGATGCCTTTTGTCCTGGTTTGCTGTTATTGGCGAGCGTAAACAATCGCGGAACGGGTCAGACCTCAAAAAGCGGGGATGATACATCGGCAATTAACCCTATAGAGGGCGCATTATTGTTTGCGAGAATTCCACGGAAAATGCGCGTATAGATACCCAAATAGGAGATAAAACACGCACACAACAAATTGGGAAAGAGGTTAAACCGATCAAACGTTATATTGCTGTTTGGAACATAAATTTTCGACGTTCTATACCTGAAAGATCTTAACACTCGTATCTACCGAACATCACTTGACGCGATTATGCGTCCTTTTCGTTTCATAAATACGCTTACAGGGGGCGGGAGAGCAATCCTGTGTTGTGTTAAGGATGGGGTGTCGTAGATCCCAGTGCACTGCGACCCGTGCATATGTTCCGTTCACATGCGCTGACATTTATCGGGCCACACATAGTTTTTGTTTGATGCATTTTGCTATTAATTTTCGATTCGATATGGCTTGGCCATGCGGCGTGTAATTAGTTCCAGTCTCTCGCAGCAGGTTCAAGTCCGCATATACATTTAGCGTAATTGAATAATACTGTGTAGACGCATTTTGATGTGAAGCGTAGTTGTCCACAAATATTTGAGCCTATTAGCATTTTGTATAACAGTGAGTGAGATAACCTTTGGTGGTCTTTGAGTTAAATTATCGTCCAATTTGTTTTGGTGACTGGTGACAGAACCAACTGTTTCCTGCACTAGTTCTAGACCATGCAGTGGGCGATAATAAGGCTACCCAGTTATGATGATTCCGAGCAGACACAGATTTGCAAAAACAAAAAAAATCATGCACTCTGACCCCTTTCAACCCTCATTAAGCATTTTATCTCCCATGTCTCGCCCATTTGAGGCCAGAAAAATAAGACTACTCCGTAGAGTAACACGGAAAATAACAAAACACAAAAACCTAATTTAGAAAAACAAGGGAAACCGAGAGAAAGTAAAAAATACGAGATTCATTGGCAATAAATTACAGTGTATTAATCGTTTGAAAAATTAGCTTCATGAACCTAATTTGCCTACACTGAGAAAACGGTCACGATCTGCTACTATTTTTGTAATATTCATCCATGCGTAAAGTAAAGCAAGCGACTGCATTCATATCAAACGCTTTCAAAATATATCTTTGACTAGCATTTCTTTGTGTTCAAGAAAACAGACGTTGTAATATTTTTATTATTTTTTTTATCAAGAATTACCTAACCATTTGTACTGAATTATTTAAGGTTGTCGCAAGAAAATGATCTATCTGTACACCCTCGTGCACAAGCATTATTATTATCATCATCACTATCTCGTCTCTCCTACATTAATATTAGCTTCATTGCATCGCAATGATCTATGGGTGTTGCCAAGAATGAAAGAGAAGAGCATTGGATATATATATATATATATATTTTTTTTTTGTTTCCAATCAACTGTAGTCAACCGCACTACAGGCGTTACGTCCCCCTCATGGTGCTTAGGCACATGGTGCTTAGGCACATATATCTAAGAGGAAGCGGAAACAATTGTTGTTGCAGGGCTGTTTCATGGACGGTGAGAGTGCTTTTGTCCGTTTGTCCGCAAGTTATAGCCCAATGTTTGTGTGTCAATACATAGAGCGATATCATAAACTTTGGCTAGCCGCAAGAATGACATCCACAATATGAACTATTACACTCGTACATGGGTCTAGCATCTTCGCTCATGTAATCGCTTGCAATTATGAGGGCCACGCGCAATTTCCACGTCGCGCTGGTGTGGGTCATGTTAGCGGTCAGTGAAGCAAACGTCCTGAGGCCAGAAGCCATTGTCGGTCTAGTTTGTGCCCCCTACGGCCGCAATATTTTGTCAAAATGGAGCCTTGAGAGCCGAAAATATGCTGAGGATGGAACCGGTTTTCTTCTTTTTTCCTATGCATCTTTTTTGCAAGAAGAGATTCTCTGTCATTTGGCATCAAGCAATCAGTTAAAAATAACTACACCACTGATAGAATATGTGTTTTGCAGATTTTGTTTTCTTCATCAGTTGGAAATAAAATTTTATTTGTCCTAGTATCGAAGCAATAAGACAAAAGTGTTATGTGTGGAGCCAGTTTTTGATCGGTCTGGTCTGACAGAATTTCTCGTTTTGGTGGTCATCAACGAAGATTTGTTTTCTTTCGAGTCATCTATCCGTATACCTTCTTGGTTGTAGCGCGACTTGCTCATCCACACTTTGCTTATATTGAATAGATTACATTTTTTTAGTTCCTTCTTATTTCAATCGCGTTAACTTAGAGATTTTTGACTCTGGATTTTGGGCGTTGTGCAAGTAATTTTAAATAAATTTAAATATAACTCAAGTGGAGATTAATTTATTCCTGAAATTCGCACACTCTTCCCGGCGCCACTGCCATCGTTCTTCCATAATAGGCCTGCTGTGATCGTATTGAAACAATGTGTTTCAGTGAGTGTGCGTGCGTGCGGATTACTCTTTGTACATCCGTAAATTGGTTTCGTTTGGCCGACATGTAAGCTAACGTCGATATACTCTTACAGTAAACGTGATGCTTATCTGTGGCAGCTGGTAATGGACAGACTTTTTTAACGCAATTTTCTTGGAAGAGCGTACATCTGATGAATATTTATTATCGAAGACCATGCAATTAAAATTTACACGAATTTTCTCACGAGATGTGCTCATAGTTTTTTATATTTTATTACTCATAACTTAAAACACTTTGTCTTCGTTCATGAAAGCGTATAATCCAAGATAATCCCGTACCATTACCTTTTTAAACAAATTAAATTGTAAAGAAATATGGACTAACAGCTTAACTGTTAAATGTTTCCCAGAATACGTTCTAGGCTTTAGATTACACCTGTCTCTTTGATTCCCTTTATTGAGTTGCAAAAGAGCTGGTGTTTATCAGGGAAGTACCAAAACTTTTAACATGTCTCATCTTAAAGTTTAAAATTGGATTTTGTGGTTTGTGTAAGTTTGGCGAGAAGGTGGGACATTGAAAAAATATTCTGCCCACGTTTCATCAACGTTGCTTTTATAGTTACGTTTGAAGATATCAACGTGTGAAAATATCAACGCTGGAAATATTAAAAATTTCCAACCATTTACGAAAGTGTAAACTGAAAATGAAGTAGGCATTATTAGCTTAACGGTAAATAACACAAAACCAAGATTTGAGGGACGGTGATCACAGCTGTGTATGGTTGTGATTGGCGCCGCTTGTCACAATTCGTTCAAGAAACTATAATTTTGTGATCGGCCATCTTATTTTTATTTATTATTTTTTTTTTAATTCACTGAAGTGTATAACCCAACAGGAAGATTATGTATCCCTCTCAGTGCTTAGGCACTATGTGAGAGGCACATTTTCACCAGTACCCCGGGATCGAATAATCGAGAGCCCGCGCCGGGAATCGAACACGGGACCGCCGAACCACAGTCCACGCCCGTTATTTGAATGAGGAACTCGTGTTCTGCACGCTTCCAATATTTATTGAATATTCCTGATTCGATAACTTGACGATTGACCCTCGCCAATTTGCGGTGCATGCGGTGTACAGAGGCGTGATGGTGACCAGCACCCAGCCACTGTATTTGCGGCCCATTAAATCTGTGGGAGTTTGCAGCAAAACGCGTTTCCTTTTTTGCGGAGAAACGCTCATGCTTACCGCCGCGTTCCATCGGTCCGTCCCATCGGCCATAATTTTTATGACTATTATTTAAGCCAAACAATAAAACTCTTGACGCATTTTTGTTGGCCTCTAATATATGAGGCGCCCTGGCTATCTTTATCCCCCCACCCCACACACACACACACACACACACTCCTCCTCTCCTCGCCCATCTCCACTCTCCGAATATCCCTTATCCCCCCGTACTCCGCCAATGACCATCTCTCCTGAATCTTCCCCCCCCCCTCCTCCCCCAGGTGCCAGCGAGCGAGTGTTTTATGGAGAAGCAGATTATAGCGATGATTGAGAGACTATTGTGAAAGTGCGAAGGGAGTGAGAGTAAAGTTGGAGAGGCATTAAAAAAACATGGCGGCGCTATAGTGCACTTTTCGGACACACACACACACACCACCGGTGTCAGGTTACCTACCTACCACTCGTTTTGAGGTGTAAATCGACGATTTCTCCACCACTCTAGAGAATGTGGTGAATCGGCTATTCCGTGTGATCTTCGTTTTAGGTTTTGCGCATCGAGATTGGTTTGGTGTTGCGTTGGCATTTTCGATTTCCGCGAGGGGTGGGGTGGGGTGGGGGGCGCATTCTGATCTCTCCGAAAAAATGAATTAACCATCAATGAGTTTCTCCACGTCGAGTGACGTCAATTAAAAGTTCAATTTGTGTTTCAATTACCACAAGCACGACCCACCGCAACAGTAAAATGAATGGCTGTTTTTAGCAGGATCGAAGAAAAACTGATTAGAATATGCAGTATATGTAGAGTTCGAAGTGGCCAGGGTAATTCTTGTGGCGCACATGCTCCTTTTATAACAGTGTTTTGAGACGAGTCGCATGTCACCTGTAGTTTCGGGCATTTTCTAAGAATACCGCTTTTTGCGCTCGAGAATGGATTATGCTACTGAGATCCGCGATTAACGAATGTCCAGCAATAAATAGATGGATACTCATGACGCCTGAACTGCAGTGAGCGTCCGATGCCACATTTGCATGACACATTAGTTTTTGGCGATTGGTCTTAGGAGGACGTAACAAAATGGCGCCGAGCTGCCGCCGGCACGTGTAGCCAGGGGGCTCCCACGAATTAGGCGTGGACACGGATATCAAGATCAACCGGCCGAGCGATCCTCGCGAACACTTTGCTGGGCGGCACTAACTAGGCAAATGTGCGAGTGCAAATTGGCCTGCTCTTGGCGTAGGCTGTTGTTGCGCCTAGATCACGAATTCAGGTTTTTGTCAGAGGCGGATAGGTGCTGGTTACAAAATTACATGAAAAATGCGATCAGTTACAGCCACACATTAAGTGGTTAGGCTTCCCTAATTGTCCTTTTCTCCATGCAATCTTAATAACCAAGTTATGTTGCCCCAAACATACTAATGTTTCTTCTCCGATAGCGCTTTCGGCCACATGCAACATATAAAATTATTTTGTCGTTTGTTGTAGTTCATTGTATCACACTTTGATACAAATTTAAAGTTAGTCTCGTTGTTAACTCGCTTTATATCATGTCTAGTACATGTATCCACGCTTTTCTTTTCGTTGATCCTCTGCCTTCCAAATGAACTCGGGTTGGGTGGTCATCATTTTTGCACCACACGCGCCAACTAAAAAATAACATCGAAGTGACCGCAGCGCATCTAGTGCTGGTTAACACATTGAGTGTTTTTTGCTCTGATTGCTCTCCTTACGTTCAAGATTGTCATCTGACTTTCCGCACTACATTAAATTATGTTACAAAATTACATTAAATTGTGTGCTAATAAGCGTTGATTATTTCCGCGATGCACACTCCCAAAATGCTTGTTTTATTAATAATAAAAAATTTAACTACCCAATTTTTGGCCGTTGCGATATTTGACATCGCACCTTCGTTTCATTTTTTGCCGATGCTTGAGTGAGTACTTATTTTTTGTTCCAAACAACTGTGTAATTGTCTGAAACCCTGCACCCCGTTTTTAGAAAATTCAAATATAAAATTATATTTAATAATCTCGGAAGCAGCAATTGTCTTTTTTATCCAGCGCATTGGATCGCCAGGAACATTTAAATTGCGCAATTAAATCTAAGTTACATAAAAAGCTCTATAAGTTCGAAGCTTAGAGAACTCATTTTAGGGGCAATAAAAGTTAAGGCATGAATCAGCAATTAAGTCAAATTGCTGTTTTGCGACGTGTAGGTTGCCCATCCCTTGTACCGAAATAGACCCTCCGCAGTACACTTCCAACTGAAACTAAAATTCAAAATTTTATGAGCAAATTATTTTTAATTTGATAAATGGTTGGTAAAATCGATTAAATTGCGCAAGTAAGTACTTAGATATCATCGCTCTAGTTTTGTTACATCATCTAAAAAAAATATGAAAAAAACATTTTTTGTTTGCGAAATAATAAGAGCAACAATCACAATCATTATCAAATTGGATTTTGGCAATTTAAAGCTGTACGGTTGCTCGCTTTGAATTCTTATTAGAATATTTTGAGTCTGAAAATGGGAACGTTTAACCAAAGCAAAAATTTAATTATATTTAATTATATATTAGACAAACTGGTTGTGTTTCTCTCGATTTTATTTGTCAAAATCAAAAATTGATAATTAATGACAATTAATAAATAAAAACTCTTTTAAAAAACCGGTAAAAAATCAGCAATTAACGATTTTTTACAGCAAATGATTCCGCATCCCGACCAATTGGTAAATTTATATCAGCAAATCTGCCAGTGCATGCAAATGGGATTGCCAGTGTCTGTCAATTTCCGCCCCGTGAACAGGCAATCACTGCGGGCATTGCTTTGCGGGAAAGCTAATCTCATTTGTGTAGAAGGTTGATCTTCTCGTTTCCCCCTTCTGAGAATTTCCCCTGGCCGCTCTCCAAAAAAAGCTTGCATCCTGGAAATTGGTAATTTCCTAATCGAATTAATGAAATTTCCTTGATCCACAGTAGTAAAACCAGCTCAGTAGCTTTGTCTAATGAAGAGCCTGTTAGGTGAACTACCACATAAGCGGTTCACTATTAAATAGAAAATCCTACAACCGCCATTCCGAAATACCGCGATGCTGCAATCCGTTTATTCAATTGTTAGACTCATAGATCGACCAATATTATTTCTATCCGCGCGTTGACTTTCGCCACAGCATGCGAACCTTTAACACCTGGGACCATTAATTAATTTTGCAACGCCCGTCGCCATTTCCGCTGGAAATTCGCCTCATCGTTTTATTTAGCGTATCTTGGCCGCGCGTCTTTATATATATATATATATACTGTACAAATGTATGTGCAAAACGTACGCAGTCAGGCGGTGGATAGGCGTATGTGTGTGTGTCTACGTGCTCGTACACCTATAGGCACATAATCAGAAATCTGCCGCAAGTACGGTTGATTTATGTCACTGCAGAACGTTACGTTTAATTCCAAGTGCGTGCTAACTTAGATATACACCCAGTTGTGTAGCGTCTACGTAGCTCGTTCCAAAACTGCGCAGGACCACCTCCCAGTTTCTGAGATGTATTAACCCACTTTGCCAACCAGCCGTCTTCGATTCGCTGTATATATATTTAGTCAGCCGTTCTATTTCCTTCCAGCGTTCCCCACACCCCCACCCCATCGACGGTCCCATACATACGCATAAGTGAAATCGGAATTATTTTCTCGGTTGGATATTTCATTTCGTGCCTGCTCGCACACATGCATACACATTTACACGAGCGAAGCTTTTCTTCTGTACCAAGAGAGAGGCACCAGGACAAATAATAAAAAAAATATATATATATTATCTTCGATGCGGCGAAGGCAGTTTGGCAACACTGCCCGTACGCGCGGATCTTCCCCCTCCCCCCTTCTCGTTCCAATTCCAATTCACCGCATGCTGCACGTAGCTAGTCTTCCTTCTTAATTAAGAACTCGCGGGCGCGAATTTCGCCTATGGAAATTATTCAACTGAGAATTCGAAAATCTATGTGTCGGGAGCAGAACTGGAGCGGGAGGGGGGGGCGTTCCGCATGCGAGATCGCGCGCTTGCCGGTTACGCGAGTCTCTCGGGCATTTGGCTGTTCGTAGGCCCAATTGCGTGGTTGAACCGCAGTCCAATACATTAATAACAGATGGTTGGGATTGCAGGACTATCATCGGCTCCTACCTATTTCTATGAACATTAATAACAGTTGAATAACATTTTTACATATTATTGTTTAGACAAATTATCTGTAGTTTGAATTTCAATACAATATAAATTATTTTTATAAAAATGTTTGACAAACTCATATTTGTGATCGTGATGACAGTTTAAACAAAAAGAAGTGACTATCGACGGCACATCGGTTTCTGAACTACATGCTCGAATGAACGAGTCCCGGCTCTGATAAATCCTACCTGGAGTCACCATACAAATATCTTGTTGGAAGGTCAGACTTGTCAAATTTGTGAACATCTGACCAATCTTTAGTATAGCCGTTTTCATCAATATGCAAAGAAGAAAGATTTCTAATTGTATTCTACAGTCATTTGAAATTGTAAGTGATACTTCGATGGTGCAGGTCCGATTCTGGAACGGCGTCTGTGCACTGCACACGCAGCCTTATCAGACTTTGTACTCATCCACGACAGCAGAAGCAGTCGTGTTGCGCCGGAATTTCCTCTTAACGATTCCACAATGACACGCACGGTAATTTGAAATAATATTGCTAATCCTTGTCAATTCAAAAGTAGAAATGAAATAATGCCTTTGCATTATTTCCGCTGCTTTGAGCGCGCTTGCGTCTACGGTGGCGCGATGAAGATGGGCGGACCACTATGGCTTTTTCAAGAGAACGGCTAGTACAGGGTGCTCAGAAAGGTAGTACAATAAAGCTATCGTACAGTAAATGAGTGCAAAGTAGACGGCTAGATCCAATATCATGGTGATGATTACGGCTATATGACAAGTTGGCAATTTTATTCTCTTTGAAACGAAATTGACGATGCGAAATGATAAAGTATTAAAGTCATTTAGAGACAAATACGTGCTTTGTCATCATATTGATGATCATATTAATAAATTAGATGGCATTCGCCAAAATTTACAGGATTTCGTATTTGAAAAATCAATAGATAGGTGTTGGAAGCCGATGATAGTAAATACAAAAAATAGTGGGTAAATGCTGGACAGCATTCAAATTCAGCAACAAGGATGAAATTAAGACAATCTTTGTCCTTCGAAAATTACAGAGTAATACAACCACGAAAATAACAAGGGTATTTAAATTTTACATTGGGGATTTCGAATGCATGTATTATAAAAATTCGAAATTCCCAATGCAAAACTTAAATACCATTGTTATTTTCGTGTTTGTATTACTCTGTAATTTTCGAAGGATAATCCTTGTTGCCGAATTTGAATGTTGTCCAGCATTTCCCCACTATTTTTTGTGTTTCGTATTTGATTGGAAATGAGTCCATCTTAGCCGTTAGAAAAGGTATCTTTACCTCCATTCCGAAATAGAATCCGAAGGCCGGAATCGAAACCGCGATACGGACACAGTAGGCAAGCAAGTGTGCTAACCATTATGCCATTCGATACCTATACTCTGCCTATAAATGTGTTATTGGCTGACAACAACATATCAAATTAATCTTTGTCATCAATATGTTCGTTGGCTAAGATTGTAGATAGTCAAAATGAATTCCCAGCTTGATCTCTAACAGTTCATCTCATTGGTTCATCTCATTGGTCGTCGACATTTGGACCGCTCGGGCAGACAAGGATCTGAGCTGGAGTGGCGACACCCTGACTCAGGGGAGCCTGCAACTGGCTCGTGTGGAGAACAGAGAAGCCGCCACCACCATGGCGCTTTTGTGTTCGCGCACACGTGCCTCGTCCGCCTGGGGGAGACACGAGCGCCCCCTACGACTCCTCCTCCGGCCAACGTTTGTCCGTACTTGGCGGGAGACCACCACCACCACCACTCCACCCACCATCTCCCCCGCACATGCACCCTGCAGTTCGCGACTCGGGACAGGCAAGGCAGAAGATAGACGGAGGCTGGCCGCGGAAAACCGGTTGGCCAGAAAGACATTTATTTATTATCAACAACGCTTCATAATTTTTCGGCCGGGGCATTCGCTCTCTCTCTCTCTCTCTCTCGCTCCGTCCCAGTGTGCAACCAGCCAGAAACACTTTCGGTAATCGATTTATGTCGGCGGATTCGTTGCAGCCGTGGACGCGTATCTCTATTGTGCAGAGCGAGTGAGCGAGCGAGAGAGATGTCGGATCTATAGAAAATGAAAATTGGGTAGCAACAAACACTTGGGGGAGCTGAACTCAATTGTTACGAGCAGATTTAATAAAAATTATCAAATCTTCGGCGAGGTCGTGTCCTCCTCACAAACTTTATGGCCGCGTTGCATCCTTATTTGTTACTGCTTGTCTTCCTTTATCCATTCAATTGTTGAGTTTGAATCTATGTGAATAATTTTTGATTACTGTTAAATATATTTAAAAATTAACATTCAAAGTAAATTTTGAAAATAAGTTAAAATTGAAATGACATTTTAAGTAATATCAAAATAATAAAATCATACAAAGGCTAGAAAAAGATTGGTTTCAGCTGACGATTCTTGTTACAGTTACGTACATTGCTATATGCTGTATGTGAGTTAATAGCAATTCGGGGCACGAACATCAACGCGTGGTTCTTATGTGTATTCCCAGCAAACTATTCGGTTTCCTGATCCGTTTGTACAGTTGATGATGGTGCTATTTGTGTTAGTGGTAGGCTATTTTAATCATATATCTAATTAGTACGCATGAATCACTACAAATGATACTCTTCTGAAACAAAATATTGTCATCGATTAAGTCAAAGATAGATTCTTTTGGCATTCTTAAAAAAAATGTGACCATCGCGCCAACAATTTCTGCTACAAGATCACGATTTTCCGTATCACGACTTTTCTACCAATCGTGAAGGGTGTCATTTTTTGTGATCACCACCGCCATGTGGCATATTGCCTTCACGATATATTTCAAAATCACATCCTGTCTGAACAAAGTTGAACAGAGAAACCGAGCATCGAGCGATGCTGCTTCTGCGCTACAGTATAATATACTGTGCAGAAGCATTGTTCAGACAGAGTGAAGAATGCGTAGCTTGGCTTCGATCTCTCGTTCCAGTACCGGAGTAGAAAAAAGAAGTTTGGATAATTGACAATCGAAAAGGAGGATCTATGGACGTCGGCTACATAGTTTTTTCTCTCTCTCTCTCGTCGCCCTATAGATGGTGTCTTCCGAGAAACGGTATATGGCTCCCAAATGGTTTTCTTAAAATGTCCGCATCAGATTTAGGAACTATATATCGACTTGTGCGATTGTATATATATAGGAATTTGGAATGCAGCGCGCGCCTCTCTGTACAATTCGCTAAGCTCCCGCGAAAGCTGTTGGCTCGGGTTCTCGAAGATCGCCCATACGGTCCCGCATCTACGCAGAGTTATATTCGTATCCTCCCGAGACCACATATTCAATTTCCTCCTGGGATTACGTGTCCACTTAGGTGCCCTCGGAGGGCGAGGTCCTCCGCGCGTCTATAAAAATCGCCATTAGCTCCGCAAATGTCCCGTCACGCAATTCGGCGATGGACGAGTTTGGTTTGGCGGCTCAGGCGTTTTCTGATTGATAACATATATAATATATAATATGATATATTATATGATGATTGATAACAATCGACAACTACGAGCTTTATTTGTGATAGAAACCGTGAACATTTTAAATACAATCTTATCTTGATTTCCTCACCAATGAGCATATATGGTATATTTTTGCGAAAGCTAGGAAAGAAAACAATGAAAATTCCAGACGAAACTCAATAGATTATTACTATTCAATAGATTAAAAAGATAAGTTAAAAGTGACCGTTCGGGATATATAGATTTAATTATTTAAAAATGGTTTCGCAAATGGATCACCATATTGAAAGATTGCACGATAACGTAAACGATAAAGGTAAACGTATATTTACAGTTTGATTTTAATTAATTTATTAATCAATATTTTATTCCGGGTTATTTTTAAACCAGGCGAAGCCAGGTAACCACATAGTTAGATAATAAAATAAAGTTCTACGATGCACAGTTACGACGAGAAGTATGACTCGTCGTATCCCAGTCGGTATTGTGACTGACTGTGACTCGGCGGTCCCTGTTTCGATTCCCGGCGCGGGCCATTTCGATCCCGGGGTACTGGAGAAAATGTACCCCTCGCAAAGTGCCTAAGCACCAAGAGGGGTACAGAAGATCCTGTAGTGCTGGGACTGTAGTGAAGGGAACAAAACAAAATATTTAACTTCAGATTATGCTATGTTGGTATTTTTATTGGACAATAAGCCCGGGTATCCTTGCTCAATCGCTTGTTGCTTTTTTCATAATTATCAAAAGTTAGATTTATTTCGCCATCTGGCATTCGAATTATTCAGGTAAATGCGTCACTGTAAATATTTGACCATTTCCATTTCGCATTGACCGAAAGTCTGGCTGAATTTCTCATTATCAATTTACTTTTGAAACATTTTGTATCATCTACACAAATACATGCGCAAAAGAGTTCAAATACAAAATTTTGGCGACTTGCAGCAGTTTTAATGCCAATGAATTAAGAATGTGATTGCGAGGCATGACATCTGGCGCTTCCTTTTCTTGAAATTATAACAGTTTAAAACTGGCAGTCAAATTTAGCCCTAGTTTGAATAGTTTGAAATTTTGGCCTCAACATTTGGTCTCGACGCCAATTTTCCCTTTTGGCCGTCGCCATTACCTTTCCTTTTTTAATTTTTTGAGGTCTTAGGTGGATACTGATAAACAAACAACACTGACAGAATTTATTTCACCACACTCACGCTTTGCAGGCACACAAGCATTCACAAAAAAATTGATTCGTTTTCTCTGAAACCGTATTCTTCTTCATCTATATACAGTATGAACATGTACAGTATAACTCTGTATTCTATATTCTGTGTATGTGAGTTATATCTCGCTCGACGCCTCTGAAATGGTGGTGGATGTTACCTCATTGGGTACCACACGATTTAGACTGAAGGTTTAATGTGCAATACGCACTTTACGTACTTGCTGCATAACGCTATCTAGACGATGGTTTAGAGAAAAAAAGTGATTTCGGCAAAGCGTTTTGTCAAATAACATTTTGTCAAAATACTCAACTAATCTTCCTAGACATCTTTTGGTATCTGTTTCACGAAGAGAGTAATGACTAGAAACAGTCTATGTAGAACAGATGCCGGTTCTGGAGGTCATGCTAATTTTGAACAAAAAATTATATTTTTGTCTCGTACTGCCAATTCATTTTAGACAAGTTGACAATTAATAGAGAATAATATATGTATTGCGGGGTCGTCGTCGTCTTCGGAGCACTGTTTGCGTTAATTAAGTAATTCGGTGTTTAAATTGTGGCAAGTACCAAACAATATTTTTCACAATTAACAATTTCTAATTGATTATTATTGTTGAAGTACGCCATTCCGTTAGTCATCCAATCCGACTCAGTGTCAGAATCAATATGCAAACAAAATCCTAAACCGTCTACATGTCGTTTGCGTTCAGTAAATAGTGGGAGTGGGGGAGGTCTGTCACCAATACATAACAGGTGGGGAGATAGGGGAGGTGAATAAAGGTGGGGGAACGGATGTGAGTTGCGGAACCCAGTAATCACATTCGTTCTCTTGACACTCTCTCCCGCCGTCTACACACATACCATTATGTGTATGTGTGTGGACACATATACGTGGTTATTAAGTTCGGGTGCTATATTGGGACAAATTGGCATCACTCTCTCGCCTCGCAACAATTTGGCGGTGCCACCGACGTCCACGCCGAAATTGTTGTGTCGATCAAATTAACGTCTCTTCCCCTGTGTGGTTGCGGGTATATCCTCTTGTGTCCCCTCCCCCGACTCCTCCATCGCCCTCCGCGTCAACTTATGTGGACATCAATACTCATTTTAGCGAGCGACCGAATAGAAAATGCCACAAAATTCATCACTGATTAATGAGTTTTGCAAGCAGATTTGGTGGATTCGGGACAGCACCGAATGAAAAGACGAACCGAGTGGCGAATTCGCTTTTATAATAATATGCTACTATTATTTTAATTTGAACTGGTAATTGCGAAAAATGCAGAGTTTCGAACAGACCGGGAGTTGAACACCGGATCTCTGGATTGCCGGTTCAGTGCTCTCCAACGCTGCTCCAGGGCAATCCAGAGATCCGATGTTCAACTCC
>JAQGBY010005496.1:0-14569 GCA_034698785.1 Mycogona germanica | reverse complement strand
ATCGCGTGTCATCGTGTAAACGTAAAATAGCCGGTAAATTTAAACAATTAATTTTTTATTTCATTGGTGGTTACTGTTAATTAACCCAGCCGATGCTAGGTACCCCTCTTGTATACTCATTTTTATTAAATATACTGAATTGCAAGCATGAAAAATCCTGCGAATTAGATTCTGCGGTTTAAAATGAATTGAAAAAATAATTACTAACAATGTGATGGACCGTTTTCCAAAATGAAAAATCAAATTGTTTCGCGAAAGGGGTTTCAATTTGTGACTCGAAAATCTTATTGCCAAAATAAGTTAAGAAGAGGTCACTCGGTTGAGTTCGGCCATCAAATCAAAAATGTATTCAGGCAATTGGCGCGCATGATTCAACTGTTGATGGTCAAGTTACCTGTTTGCTGATCATCGTGATCGAGTTTAAAATTGTTGATGACCTGTTGGTCACGTGATTGGAGTTGAGCGGGGCGCTCCTGGATTTCAGATTCATTTTTATTAACGGCATTGATCTAGTGGACTGTTTCGTTGACCCAAATTTCGTCAATCTCCCCCGTTTGGGCTTTATTTCAAGATCTCTCTCTCTCGCTTTCCTTTTTCTTAATTCGGACGCCGGCGCCGTCATGTGACGTCATCTCCATGACGTATCCCAGACATATCGTTCTTCCCAACCTGATCTCCTACTGTCTCAGTCTGTTGATTCCTAAACTGTGATTGCTGGGGTTGTTTATGGCCGTTCGCAATTGTACGTAGACGGCAACTCGTTTTTTGCCAACTTGTTTTCTGTAGATCAAGGTGTCATTGCATTGAAAAGTTGTAGGCCATTTTTAGATATTTTTTACCGTTAAGTTTGAAGTCTCCCGCAACATGGAAGAGCTCAGAATCTTACGTTATGGTTGCAAAATTTGTTTTGGGTTTTGGAGGCAATTCCGGTAAATTACAATTACTGGTCAAACACACCATTTTTAGAAAAATTATAAAGAAATTGCACGAAGCGCAAATAATGTTATGCCTGATTTTAAAACTTTGCAATTTATGTGTAGGATAAATTGTGAGTCATATCATTATGCGCCAAAGGGTTCTTAAATAATTGAAACCTTAACAAAAATTGGTGCGTTTAAACAGCGCGAAGCGCAATTTTTTTAACCCCTCTCCTTTAAATTTTACTTTAAAACGATAAAGTGAACGTACCTGAAGCGAGTTTCATTAAAACATAATAATTTTTGTACTGGATCCACATTTTGGTCTTTCAAATCTCATTCTCATCATCAAATTACGTTATCTGCGCATGCGCATAATCCTCAATTGTGCGCATTGGGGGGATTATGCGCATGCGCAGATGACGTAATTCGATTTTGAGAATCAGATTTGAAAGATGAAAATGTGGGCCCTGGATAAATTGCGAGAGGTAATTTTATCCGCCAGAACTACTGAATAATAGTGAAAATCTGCGTGAAGCGCAATTCTTTTTTTAAAAATCTTATAACATCATGCTTGCGATTTAGATGACCAAAAACTATTCAATTAATGCATTTAAAGCGTGAGAAATTGTTTAGATATTGTTAGAAGGCATGAGTCGCTAATGTAAATTTTTCGGGACTTCGGATCTATTACAATTACAATGTTTACCCACAAGCAGCCCCGGATTGGGCCTAGGGCGGGGGTCGAACAACCAGTTAATTAAGGACAAATGTGTCTCTGAGATATTTGTTAAGGAGGTCCAACGTTCGCCCTAAAAAAACCCAGAAGGCGACCTGGTAATTTTGCCTAGCCCAGGCTTAGTATAAGCTACCTAGGTAGGGATCTTTAGCGTGTACCTGACATCGTACAGACACGGCTCCCACGGCTTTACTTCCATTCCGAAGGAAGGCGCGCGTAGGAATTTCTCTCGCCCGAAAAATTCCAGAGGTCTCGGTCGTGGAATCGAACCCGCGATAACGGGAATAACAGCTCGACACGCTAACCATTACACCACCGAGACCCCCCCCCCAACACCCCATATCTTCTAAAACAATTTAACTTCACCGCAATTTTCTTACAACTACAATTCATGAGGTAGCGCGTTCGCCTCAAAAAGGCTGTGAACGCGACTTCGATTCCGGCCGACACCTTCTGAATTTTTCTTCACGCGCCTTCTTTCGGAATAGAAGTAAAATCACGAGCCGCACCTTTACGATATCGCGACGTTAATCGACGGCCCTTTCCTAGGCAGCCTAGGTTAGGCAAAAATTTCCAGGTCGCCTTCTGGGGGGGGGGGTTTGAGGAGTTAAATCACTGGTAAACCCCCTTAACAAAATTTTTTACAATTCAATATTAAAAAATTGTCCCCAATTTACAGTTGAAAAAAAAGTAATATGATAAGAGTTAAATGATTTTTTTATTAATTTGACGAGTGGTCGGTCATATCAACCGCCATTATCACTAAAACCATTTCTTTTTTCATCTTCTAAGTTTGAGCAGTCCTGTCCACCGCCCTCAGTTGTTGCGTGAAGCGCCATAAATCTACTCCGTACATTTCGTTTTCTCTTTCCGAAGAAAGCGAGTGAGATGAGAGGATGCGTGTGACGTCACGTGCGCGTGTTTACGCGTGTCAGCCAATGGCGTTGCAGGTGTCTGGGCGCGCGGAGTTAGGCCACGAGGCGCTGGCATCGACACAGCAGTTGGCCCGGTCGAGGATAACGAGAAGGACGTGCGCGCTGTTGTTGCTAGACGCTGCTGGTTGTGCGCAGTTTTTTATTTCTTCCGTCGCCCGTCCACCTGTGCACTCGAGTCCGGCTCGTCTTCCGCCGTCGTCCGCCGTCGTTCCCTCCGTCGTCGTCCGGGACTCTCACAGACAACCGCCGCCGCAATGGATGCCATCAAGAAGAAGATGCAGGCGATGAAGTTGGAGAAGGATAACGCCTCCGACCGAGCTGATCTGGCCGAACAGCAGGCCAGGGATGCCAACCTCAGGGCCGAGAAGGTAGGAAAGAGCAGCACAAATAAAGGAGTCGTGACCCTCACACCCCTCAAAACCCCTAAAAACAAAATCCCCCCCCCCACGGAACACACTCACTCACACCGGCCTTCATATGACCATCGAATGACCCGCGCGCTCGCTCACCTGATCATTGACCTGCGAATTAGTCGTTAGGACCAACTTTTATGGAGGTGGAAGGGGGAAGGATGGGCTGGGGACGTCTGGGAAGGTCGATGTGCCTGCCCAGCGACTAGGATGACCCATGGGGGAAGAGGAGGTCCTCTTTGGAACAATTACAAATGAAAACTCGTTAAAACCATAAGAAAAGTGGGAACGTCGCGATCTGGGACGTTTGAAATTCACTTCCAGAACCAGGAAACCATTTGCCTGTAGTTCAGTCGCTTTGGAAAAATGACAACACTTAATAAAGCAAAAAGGAAGTGGAAAATATCTTGTTTTTGGACTTTTTGGATAAATTGACAACCAAGACAATTACTCATTGCTTGATGCTAGTGGATTGAAGAGGACAAGAGGTCCTCTTGTGGAAGAATTCCAAATGAAAGATCGTTAAAACCATATGAAAAGTGGGAACGTCTCGATCTGGGACGTTTAAAATTGATTTCCAGAAAACCAGGATGAATTCACCTGTAGAATAGATGACAATATGTCTGTAGGAATTAGAAATATGTCGTTTTTGAACTTTTGGAAAGATTGACTTTGACAATGAAGACGAGCATTTCATGAAGGGGAATTGAAGAGGACGAGAGGTCCTCTTGTGGAAGAATTGCAATTAAAAGTTATAGGGATTAAAAAAATCCACCTGAAACAACGTCACACGGGTCAATCTTGGTTATTCGAAGAAACCTGCAGAAATAAAATTACTTCTGTGACATTTTGTCTCCTTCTTAAAGCCCAGTTCGAAGTCCTCAAGATCAGGTCCACCACCAACCGAGGAATTCTTTACTTCAGGTCCCTCATTAAATTTCCCATTCGAAAATAATGCAAATATCTCGTCGAGGTGCTGGTGGAGTCGTTAAACTTATTTTCAATTTGGCGCCAGGTTGTAATTCCAGCTTTTGTACCTGGCGACGAAAGTGAAAGTTGAACGCCCCCCAGACCTCAAAAATACCTCCCCCCGCATAAAAACACACCTGGCGGCTGACGACAGGTTCTGTCCTGGAAAGGGGTTTTATTTCGGGGTTAAGTCACGCCCCGGACTGGGGAGCGAAACCCGAGCTCTCCGCTTCTATTTATAAACACGATACAGGGTACTTTATTTTTTTTAACGCGCCCAGGATTCTTTTCAGCCTCAACGTCCGATAAGAGTTAGGGTTTTTCGCAAAAACATTTTACATTTCATTTTTTTAGACAGACTTTTGAATCGATGTCTAAACGAATGAATGAGGATTTGAACGTAACACAGTGTTCTGAATCGATTGAAGTTGTTTGAACATTTTTAAATTCCTTTTCGCTTGCGATGGAAATACGGGTTGTGCTTGATTTTGAATAGAGAGAAGTAGGTGGAACGGCGGTTGCTCTGTAGATAGGTTGTCGTCGTCTAATATACATTACACGAACATGGCACACAACCACATAATATTTATAACCTTGCATGATGGTAGCGAGACTGGCTGACCGCAACCTTATTATCCTGCAGAAAAACAGCCCACATATGGTCACATTGCCTATGCACAATGGAATCGCTTTTACCCGAGTAAATGGGATCACAATTCTCGAAAGTAATGAAATTACCGATTAAGTTGGGAATCACGAATTACAATTGCATTTTTCGCTTAAATAAATTGCAAATGCACGTTGCTGAGTTTCTCATTTTATTTAACAGCTTTCATTTTCTAAAAAAAAATGTCATGTCGATCACAAAGATAACTTTATACAATGTGACCAACATTTTAAAATGCGAATTTAATTAATGTTCATCTGTGTCAGGATTGGAATACACTGGAACCTCTCAAACATGATATCCAGTGTATTTTGGTTAATGTCATCCTGGATTCAACATTCCAGAAACTGACGTTACACCTGAGCATCTTTGATTTCTGTTGACCTCATCTACGGGTTCCATATCCGGATCAAAGGGTTGCGGGGTCGAGCCCGAATCGATTCCCCCTCCGGACATTTATATCCGGATGTTTGAAGCGAAGACGCTGGTCGATCGGTCACCTGCCAAAATGAAATAAGCAGTTATCTTTGATTTCGTGACGAGAACACACATTTTAAGACGTCAAAGTGTGTACTCGAGGTGACCTAGAAATAGGATATTTGGGCGGAGGACAGCTCTCTTTCACTTCTCGTTCCTAATGAGATTGATTTGAATGAAGGGGGAGGAAGGAGGAGGAGGGGCTTTCATTTCAAAAGTACCACTGGTAACACCCACGTGTCCGCACACCGCGGCCTGTCTGCTGATATATTTGTCAAATAAAACTTCTCACCAATATAGGCATCGTCTATCCACCGCAAACAATCGACAAATTGTTCAGAAACCGAACTGGTTTTTTTGCATGCGACCGACTCTTGTGTGTCGTCATCGCTGCTTTTTTCAATGTAGCCGAACGTCTTAAGAAAATTTGGGTCGATTTAAATGTGTCACGGTGGACGCTAAATATGCACTGCAAATCGGGACGACTCCATTTTGGTCACAGTTCGTCTTCGAGAACACGTTTCGACACAGTTCTCTCTCTTAACTACTCTTTTCGTTCTTTAGTGACGCATTTTGTGTTCCTAAGGCCGCCGTTGGTGTCGCTGTCAAGTCGCCGAGATATTTGATCCTGTCTCTTGCAAATTATTCGTGATATTACACCAGAAAGTACACCAGAAATTACACCAGAAAGTACACCAGAAATTACACCAGAAATTACTCCAGAAAGTACACCAGAAATTACACCAGAAATTACTCCAGAAATTACACCAGAAATTACTCCAGAAATTACACCAGAAATTACACCAGAAATTACACCTTAGTTACTCGTGAAATTAAATAAACATATAGAAAATGAAAGGAAATTCGAAAATGAGCACCTAGTCGTAATCTCAGTAGACGTTAGCAGCGCCGTCTAGTGATTATACGAGAATCGAATACGTCCGCAATAATCCATGGTGAAATAATTTCTTTATATTTACTGAAAGCGAGACATTTCTTTTGGGAAAAATCTGAAAGTCATATTTTAATTTGACTAATGTAATTGTAGTAATGTAATAAGGCATATGACACGACTCTGTCCCGTGCTCGTTCACTTAATGTATTTGTGTTTAAAACTATTTGACAGTAACACAATGACACAAATTATGCCAATATTTTATTTTAATTAATTTTAAAGGAATGTCTTTCGAACTCAATCCGAATGTTGATACCGTGACGTCACAGTTAGTTTTACCTATCATTTTTAAAATAGAAATTCGCGATTGTTTAATATATTTGAAAAGTTCGTTGTTCGCCGACAAAATCGGTTTTAAACAATTAATTTATTCACGCACAAGTATAAGCGATGATAACGATACACCTGTCGATGCTTCACAGTATCAAATATCTCGAGACTGTCTCATCTAGTCCAGAATAGACACCCCAATGCAAACAGCTCATATACTAGTATATTGAGCGAACAAACAAAAAATATAAGCAGAACTTCTGGCTTTTTGAGCCGGTCTTGTACGGGGCGGGGAACACCTCGGAACGCGTGTTCTATTTTTCGCTTTGGAGCGCGCGCGCACCCGTGACGTCACATCCGGAATGCGAGCTGGAGAGCTCTGGGTTCCGGTCTACGTGACGACATATCGCTTTTCCCGTTCGTAGACGACCCCCGGCTCACTCAGTACACTCACTCTCTCAACCGCCCTGTACCGCAATTCCTTATCGAGAAGAGTGTGACGTAACGAGGGCCTGCTTTATTGGGAGGAGGAAGGAGGAAGGAAGGAGGAGGAGGAGGAGGCGTGCTATCCTTGGAACAGGATCCCCACATTCTGGTCCTGACGGTGCGAACTGCCAAATATAGTATAGCTTGCTGGGGTCTGGATAACTTTTTGGTGGGGTTAACTTCTCTCTCGGCAAATGTGGAACAGAAACTTGAAAGAAAGCGACCGTCGTGACACATGTTCTTCATCTGCAGGCAGAGGGCGCTGGGGAGCAACCCAATTTCGAAAATACCCGTTCCTGGGTTTTTGTTAGACTTCGTATTCGATATTTCTCTGTAGTAACCTGTATTCGTGAGACCATTTTTTTCTTTTGCCATTCAATTTTGTCGATCGAGTGGAGGAAAATTACTTTCGTCTTCTCTCTGGGACGGAAATGGATTTGTTAGCTGGACTGATTGGACTTAATGGACTGCTTCAGTTGCACCCGCTATCGAATTTTGGTGAACTGTCTTTCATTTTTCATAAAATATAATCTGGTCACTCTTTTTTCCAAAATGTGTCCAAATGTGACCTGGAAAATATATTCAAAAAATAGTTGCAGTTGAAAAAATCGGCGCCAGAATTTCGATCATTGCGAAGACGTTAAAATGTCAGTCACCATTTTGGTTTCAGACGCTTATCCAGATGGTTATCCGAAAATGATGTCTGAACTCAAATGGGCCTTCGATTTTTTATCTTCAAAAAGAAACGTTGATCGCTGTTTCAATAAAAAGAAAAATGAGATAGGAATTTAGTATCTGAAAAGAAAAATGCACATTGTAAAAATTAAATTTGACACCTTTGGTTTATAGTTCGTGTGATTTGGACAATTTTTAATTAGTGATCATTTTATTAAAAGTACGGCCACTAATTTGCTGCCCCTTTTAAAATAGGTATTAGCAATCTGTACATACACGACGGCAGCACTGTAGGCGAGGTGCAAGCAGTGTTTGCGCACCATTTGGGTGACATCGTCTAGAATGGACCGTTATCTCTGTTGGCCAGATATGACGTCATCAATTCACAATATCCGTAAAACCAGAAAAACTTACCATAGGCAAATAAAATGTTAAGTTAGGTTCACCGTTGATTGAACATCTTATAATCCTCCCCCAGGTAGACGACCTAAAAAATTTGCCAAACCTAAAGTGCGTCTGTTGACGTGCTGACGAAGTGTGTGTTTACATGAGAGTGACGTCACGACAAGAGAATGAAAAACAACTGTAAAAGTTATGCGTACATTTTGAGGGTAGACATGCGACGTCATCGCTGGCGATCTCAGCGCCATCTTGAGATCAACCCTTGTCACAATGGATTTTTTAATCGAGCGTGCTTGATAAATTTGAATTGTGTTTGAGTTTGGGACAGAATGGGAATTCGAGATCGCAGGCGCTTTCCTGAAATACAGACACGTGACCGCATTACTTCTGAAACCCAACGCACCCTCCCTCTCCAGCGCATTCGAAATTCACGTGCCACATTTCAGATGAGCGAATTCGAACCATTGGTCATTGGGCCATTCGAGAACGATCAGAACTTTCCTGTCCCAGCACGGACTCGGCTATTTTGATCAATATCTAAACGCACCCTCGCCAAGTATGCTTGGCCATTGTGACGAGCGTTTTATAGGTGAGAGGGAGCTCAGTATTCTTATTTGCCCAGGGCGCAGCACCAACACGAAATTTGGGCACTGTCTCTGAATCAACGCTGGCCTTTTGTTAGATTCACGGCTGGTGACGCAATAGCGTGTCGATTAATTAATTGTGTACGGGTTGATTTGGCGCGAGGCCTTCATTTTGCAGTCGTGCTGTCGCATAAATGACCTACCAGCAATGACCTTGTCCCCCGAAAATATAGTTCGATATCCAAAATAGTAGATATGAAGTCAGGGTTGCGCTTGGCTATTCAGTGTTGTCGCCATTTCTTAGCTGGATAATTTTGGCGACGAAATTGAAAAGCTAACGGCACCCGACCTCACTGCAAATCAAGACGACTGAATTTACGTCGCCTCTCATTTCACCAGATTCTACATATTGACCAATAGTTTCAATATAGTCACTGCAACAGTAATTTATAAATTACTTCATTTTAAACTTACTTAAAATTAAAGTATATACATAGTTGGCAATATCTGTAATTCAGTTAAAGCGCTACAACCATGAAGGAAAGTCGAGCGAACGGGTGAGTACTTTTGACCGATGTCGATGATGACGTATTCTAATTTGCATTACTTAAAACGAGTAAGCTTTTTCAAGTCAATTGACCGTTTCTCACTTATTTCGCTTTTATTCGAAGCATGATATCCAATTTTCCCCAAACATGATCACAATCATCTTTCATCTTCATCTTCCATTCCTCCGATGGTGTTCCGTGGGTGTCAATTCTGTCCTTTCATCACGCAATCAAGGGTGTTAAATGTGCTCGTAATTTCTTAAATTTTTTTTTAATGTGCTCGTAATTTCTAACTTTTTGAAAATCCATTTAAGTTTCATTAAAAACAAAAAGCTTAACTTACTTTACCGATTGCAACCATGTAATTTTTAATGTTGGGCAGCCATTAGTACGTGTATCGAATAGTGTCGAATCTCTCAGCCATGACTATCAAATTGTCTCAATAATTGATTAAAAAATATTTAGTAGTTATTTCTTTCTTTTACATAAACGTGAGTTTTTAAAAAACGTTGTAAAATTAAGCCTTTATTAAGTTAAAAGTAGAAATTTTGAATGTGACACCGGCTCCCAAAATGTGTAAGAAGGGTCAAGGATTTTAAAAAAGCGTTCGAATAAGTTTTTAAAAAATAATTCCATAAAATACGAGTTTTGTCTAATACTTCACAGCTGATCACCCCTGATTGCGTATTTAAATCATGAAATCGGGATTTCCTTATGTCTAATCTATTTGTTTGTTGTGCTTTGGGCGTAACCCTAGGCTGAGGAGGAGGTGCGCACCCTCCAGAAGAAGGTCCAACAGGTGGAAAACGACCTGGACCAGGTCCAGGAAGGTCTGGCTCAGGCCAACACGAAATTGGAAGACAAGGACAAAGCTCTCCAGAATGTAAGTCACCTCCTTTTTATTTTTCTTTTGCGTGCAAGATGGCATGAAGAAATAAATATAAGGGGAAGATGCACTGTGGACTCATTCAACAAAATGGTTCATCCAACAAAAAAAGAAAGACGTAGTTCTACGTCAAAAATTTCAGTTTCTTCATTGCTTAAGGCAGCAACATCTGCAGGGATGCTGATGATACCCACATTTTTTGGCTTAATTTCTATGTAATCGACACCGAAATGACACCATTTTGTGGACTTGACCGCACTTATGTCTACGAATGGAGGCTTCCGGGCTCTTATCCTTATATCTCTTTGTCTTCTCGTGGCGCGTGAGTTTTAGGTGTGCATTTTGGACAATGATAAAGAAACTGAATTTACAACTGGTTTTATATAAAAAGGACAACTCAATATTGTGCGACTTTCCTGTATCTTTTTTCTAATTTGTTGAATTTAGTTCAATTAAGTGAGCTAACTTTGTCCATATTTATAAGCGGTTCTTTGTTTGGTGACAGGTTTTATATTACTTTGAATTTGTTTTTTGCTTCAATTTAATGAACATTTGAAAGTTTCAGAATTTCTTCGCAATTTTTTGTGGTTGTATGTCATATGGTTGTGCTGCAATAATAGTGTTTTTTAATTTGTTACATTAATGGTTGTACCGAATTATTCACATGGATAGGTGGGGATGCTCTATGTATCATAAATTAGAGTGTCTGCTATGAGAATATGTTTAATTGCTTCCGCACCGAACAACAAAACATTTAATCATTCATTTTTTTAATCAAGTAGAACAACTAGTAATTCTATTTTTCGTGCGATTCATTTTTCGGTTCCGAAGCAGTCTATTTTCGTCATTTGTGTGTCGCTTTTTCAACGTGGCGTGATCTGTTTACAATTGTTCTACAAATTTGTTTTTCCCTTTGTAATTTAATTTTTTTGTTGTGTACTGCAATTTCAAGGTGTAATTGATGTCCGTGTATAATTGTAAAATTCATGCGAAATGACCAATTTGTGACTTTCAAAAGAGGTTTTAGCGTTTACATTCGAGACGACACTTCTTGTTGGCCGTTGATCTGAGTAAACGCTCCAAGCTCCCCTAGCGGTGAATTGGGGTTTGGCGGACCAGGCGCCACTGGCGGCGACAATTGTTGCGACAGTCATCTGGCGAATGACGAAATGGAAGCCATCTTTGCCGTGTGGAATTCCACAAATATTGTAAATTGACGGATCTCGTCTTGAGAAAAAACTATACGGAACTTGTAGAACTGAAGTTTACCTGAAAAGGCTTCAAAGTTCCATTAACAGATCGCTAGGTGGCGCTTATTGGATCTAACAAAATAAATGGATTCGATTGTTGTTCGATTGATAGCTGCCTAGGCGCCAGATGGCGCTCCATTTTTCTGGTGCAACTTAATTTTCTTAAATTTTAAATCGGCACGATTTATTAGTTTCTTTGTTGAGTATTTATTAGTATCTTTTGATTTTCAGACAAGCGAGCGAGTCTGAGATTTAATTGGGTGCGCACTATTTTTTCTTGTACCAAGGCGCACCTTCTCTTAAAGATTAGGTGTGGGGAAAAAATTCAAAATCAGACGCACCTTTGATACAACCAAACTTATTGAGTAGTTTTCCAAACCGCAGTCATTCCATAATACGATGGCTTAACTATGGTTGTAAAAATTTTGCGCTTCGAACAATAGTGTTCCTTGGTTTTAGGAAAACCGGAGAACCTCTTCTCTTTGCGCGTGATTATTATTACGACGCTGGCTTAGGACTAGCGGTAAAAAAATTCATCCGCCTGGAATCTCTCCCTCGGAAAAAGAACTTCGGAACGACGACGTCTCGATCTGCGGCGGCCCGTCTCACACCCCGATTTTACGGGCGCACCATAAAAGGCCGAGCGAACCCCGTCGAGGCGGAGGAATGTGAGACACCCGCCCGCCCCTCCTTCGATGGCGGCGGCGGCGATGGTGGAGCGAACATCTAGTTCTTGGCCCCGAACCTAGATGGCGCCACTTCCCCACTACCAATATAGCAACATGTATATACAGCAAATGGAGCATTGCTTCCAACGCTGACTTGCCTTTTACGGAAAGTTTCAAGTTTTTGTGATTTGAGACGACTCTCCTCTCTCTCCAATCTCCATCTATCTCTCGCTCGCAAACTTTTCCTCCGCCAGTTCGTAAATAGGCCTAACCGGGACATTTTTTACGCCTCCACAAGAAGTTCATTGACACTCGCATGCAAATGACCCTGCGGGCGAACTTCAAAAGTTTTTAGATTGTTCAAAAAAAAAGTTTGGGACCTTTTCTTATGTTTGGTTTAGAGTTAGGGGGTGGACTTTTTCGGACTCTTCGTGAACTGTAGGCCTAGGCCGAGGTCCGAGTGGTCAGGAGATCGTGACGCGGGAACTTCCTGCGTGTGTTTTTGAGTGGTGTGAATTCCTTTAAGAATCTGTCGCGGTGACACATCGGAAGAACATGGCGGCCCGGCGCCCACCCTCGGGCAACCGTAACTCACGGCCGTCTTCGGTCAACTACGGACGCTCGGACGAGAACGGCAACAGCAACTCATCCGGCAACGGCGGTGGCGGTTCCGACTACGACGACGACGCCCTCATGACCCGCTCCAGCCTGTTCGAGCCGGACGGCAGCGAGGAGGAGTGCGATCCCGAACACCAGGAGTTGGCCAGGCTGCGCTGTCGCAGCGTGCAGACGGAGATCCTGGCCGACCGTCAGCGGCGCCGCAATCGCAACCAGGGCGAGTATCCGGGTCTGGCCTTCGGCTCGTCCATCTTTAGCTCCAACACCATGATGAAGTTCAGCGTCATCGCCAACGAGCTTCACAACATCATGAATGTGCAGCTGAAGCGGGTAATTTGAGGATTGCCCCTCCCCCTCTCCCCAGGAGGTACATTTTCGTCTTTCAAATCTGATTCTCATCCCATGATTACGTCATCTGCGCATGCGCACAATCCTCAATTCCTCTCATTATGTTTTGTGCGCATGCGCATATGACGTAATCTGGGGTTGAGAATCAGATTTCAAAGACGAAAATGTGGACCCAGCACGGAATCACGTCACGCACAGGAAAAGTTAGTTATGATAAGCGTCAGATATAGGTAAAGTGGCTGTGGCGTTCTGTGTTTCGATTCCCCATTTCAGAAAAGCATGGCACCGCTCTGAGAAATAGCATATTTTGTGTGAGTTTGGTATATCGGGTAAGGCAAGTTAGATAAATTGAATATGTATCCAATATCTGACGCTTATCGTAACTGACTTTTCCTGTGCGTGACACCTAGATGGCGACCCAGCACGGGATTACGTCACGCATAGCGCCACTAGCGACCCCAACGGCAAGAGTCGGGCAACTCTGTCATGAACTAGGGATCAATCGATATGCTCGTGTATCGGTATCGAGCTGAATATATACTGACTGGCTCGGCGGTTCTGGCTTCGATTCCCGGCGCGGGCTCTCGAAAATTTCGAAACCGTGGTACTATGCGTGCCCCTCTCACAGTGCCTAAGTACCGTGAGGGGGTACATAACGCTTGTAGTGCGGTTGACTACAGTTAATTGGAATAGTAATAAAATAAGATATATAAACAATGCACATATCTTTTAAAAACATCGAACATATTTTGTACCGATCACACGCAGGCTCCCGCACCATTCATCGACCGCATAACCCATGAACCGCACCGGGGGCAACCGATAGCTAATTAAGCAGCTGCTGCCCGAGCCGAGATTCGAACTCGGAATACATGGGCAGGATGGATTTTAATTATGTCCTTAATTGAGTGTCAAGTTTCAAATATGATCGATTGTGAAAATGGGAGTTGCTTCACTTCTCACGTTGAATGTCGCTAGTGTACAGTAGTTGCGCACTACATAAACAATCAGGCGTCATAAAATTCTGGACCCCCAAATGTAAAATGTTGAATTTCATTGCCGCGAAAGGTCAAAGGTGCCTTGAGTTGTATTTAGTTACATATCCGTGAATTTGTTTCGCGAATTTTATGGCTTCACTATTTCTGGAGCGCCCCATGCGGACATGTAATAAATACAATTTTCAAGATGGGAGCAAATCTTCCTCACTACAACGCACTTCCTGACCCCTTTCCTAGGCAGCCTAGGTTAGGCAAAATTTCCAGGTCACCCTCTGGGGGGGGTTTTAAGATGTTAAATCACCGGTGCACCCCCTTAACAAACATTCATTACAATGCACTACCTGTAGGTGTGCTGCCCCTCGCAAATCTTCCTTGCCACATTACATCGTCTTTGCTATTGGACGAAACTTGACCCCCGACAGGAGGTCCAAAATGGTTCCATTGAAATTTATGTTTTCGGTACAAAAAATAGAATCCACGAAATATATAGAACTCAAGAGTATTTATATCTTCCAGTTACCATGTTGGCATCATATCATCTAAATTTCGATTAGTTTGGAACCATTTTCATATTTTTAGAATGATATAACGAATTATTAAGTTACTGGTAATGGAGCGTTGAGAAAAGATGTTTATCATCCTCACTTAGATGTTGGTGGTTGTAATCTATATATATAAAAATGAATGTATGTATGTAAGTATGTATGTGTATCGTTTATAGACTCGAAAACTACTGGACCGATTTCGATGATTTTTTTTAAAACATT
>JAQGBY010005495.1:0-14569 GCA_034698785.1 Mycogona germanica | reverse complement strand
AATTTGGTAAGGGTTATTTTAATATTAAATATTGAAAATCGAGATCTGATATTCCGTCGCTAGCGAATTATGATGGTGTACTAACATGCCAATTTCATTGATCCGATCAAGAGTTAGTTTCCGGACATGAAAGTCAAAATCTCTGTTTTATAATATAGGATCTTTGCGAGATGTCGACTGATTCTCTTGAAACTTGGCAAAGTTGTTAATCAACATTATCTTCACATTTTTCAATTACAGGTGGCGTTGAATTCGTTATGCTGTTTTTCTTTCCATAAAAACGTGTAAACGTCTTCTTTAATAAGCACCATTTTGGAACGCCTACATTTTATAGACTTCGTAGTGCAGCGCCCCCTGTGCTCAAGAAATCAGACGGTACAAACATCTTGCACTAAGTTTAAAGAGAATCAGGCAACATTTTGCAAAGATATAATAAAATATATTTTAGAACATATTTATTTTAGGGCCATACTATAAATCCAATTGATTAAACCCTGACATGAAGTGAACCTACGCCTAAAAATAACTGTATCCAAGAAATTTTTCCAACATTTGTTCTAAAGGGGAACCCCCATATTATAGCAATGAGGGGCAATCCACTTAACGTATTTTTTTCCGTGTTGCGGCCCTCGTCGAACTAAAACGATAAACTACTTTCAATAATCGAAAATACAATTGGACAAATTAGTCGATGATCGATGGATAAAGCAGAGAGGGGTTGAAGCGGCGGTAAACAATGGAAATAATAGGGGGGAAGTGGGGATAGTGGGGGGGGATATTTTAGCTAAGAAATGGATGTGTTCCTGTTTGCGGGAGTTGGTGGGTTTTGGGGGATAGGAGGAGGAGGAGGGAGGACAAAGAATGAGGGAGTGGATTTGTCGTAAGCAAAAACAGAAACAGCCAGGCAGCTTGAAGGCCTGCACATTGTACTAGCAAGTGTTTTCGAATCACTTTGAAAAGTAATCAATCTCTGACACGCAAACACATATAGGTAGGAGCGCAATTAGTTACCAGGATAATTGGACACCCCCTATTGGAAAAAGGTATAGAAAACGTGTGCTGTTCAGCCGTGTTGCCAACGCCAAACTACAATCAATTTTGTTGACTGGAGAAAAAGTAAAAAAAAAAAGAAAAGTGGGAAATGGGCCGGGAAAAAAAATTGAAAAGAAAAGAAATCGTTGGCGAGAGAGCGAGAAAAAAACTATTATAGGTAAACCGTAACGAGCTTTGTTTGTCCCCAGTGACACTCTCAGCTTTCGTGGGGAGGTTTTTGTTGCCTCGATCGTTGTTGACGCGCGCAGACTCACGGCAGCAGATGGCTGGGGGAGAAACCGACGCACAATAGGGAAAACTGCTTGGACGTGCTTTCGGCGGAACTGGCAAGCTGTCACAAGGCCATCACGCGCACCACTTTGCGATGGTTCCCCGCTGGGCGCGCTGCTGTTCACCAACTACGAGCCACGTACAATGTCTTTTCATCCTGATGTACTGTACACATCGAATCGCGCCCTGCAATCTGCATTTTTCTTTCTCTTAACTAGCGCAGACGTCTTTTCTGACACAAAAAACGATACTCTTGATTGGTCATGGATAGGAAAACAGAACTGAGAAGAAACAAATAGCAAAAGATCAACAACTCAAAATAATAATATCTGGTTTGCTTGGTTGGAACTGTTATCTGGTTTGCTTGGTTGGAACTGTTAACTGGTTTGCTTGGTTGGAACTGTTAACTGGTTTGCTTGGTTGGAACTGTTATCTGGTTTGCTTGGTTGGAACTGTTATCTGGTTTGCTTGGTTGGAACTGTTATCTGGTCCGCTTGGTTGCCTCGTGCTCTGGTAGCCGAGAAATGAGGTCTTTAATTTCTTTGTTGTGTAATCATTTGCAACAATTTGAAATAAAAAATAAAAAAAATCGACGACGTCATGCTTTTGATGTAGAGACGCTATTTTTAAGTTTGAAGCGAAAGGGAGATTATCCAAAATTTGGTAACGGTTGTTTTATATTTTGATTTACTCTAAATTTTGATTTATTCAGTTGCGAAATATTATACCTTAGTTACACCGATCAAGGGGCATCATCAATGTTAATCCAAGGATGCTTAAGTAGGGTGCTTAAATACATTGCCACAAAATCGGCGTGTGCGTGTTAGGACAAAGAAGTCCTATGTTAATTTCAAATGTGCTGGAGTGGGTACGTTCAACTTTAAAAATCATTCGGCCACGCGATCTGTATTTCAGGAAAGCGCCTGCGACCTCGAAGACATATTTTGCCCCAATCTCAATTACAATTGGCATTTATCAAGTAACCTGAAGATATGATAGTCCTTGAATAATCTCTATGTTAAGGAGGTTTAACAGAATATCTGTCTTAAAACCACTCATGTCGTCTCACATCCCTCACATGTAGTTCGACCACAAGATATGCAGCATAGCACAGCTATGTACCTGTCATTTTTCTTTTTCCACCGAGGATATTTTCACTTAATGAGTTCGTTTAACTTTTGGCATGTACAGTTTTTGCAGTGTGATTCTCCGTTTTTCTTGCCGGGCGGCATCTTGTACAGCCAAACGGAATTCAGCGTCACTACCGGTTCCGGTGTCCGCAATTTGTCAGCAGCGTTCAGCCGCAGTGTTTGTCCTTTCTCCACAAAATTGCCTATTCTTTCGTGTTGGCCCAGTTTGTCTTCGGTGGAGCATGTGGCGTTAATGTGTCTCGAATTGCAATGCCATTGCTGCATACAACAAGGAAACAATTTGGTCGTTCGAAAATAATCGCGTCGCTCCATTGAACGGTTACGCATGCCGAGAAAATGGGCCTCTTGCAAGGCGATAGGGGATGGCGTGTCAGGTTTGGTGCTAGGCTCGCATTGTCGCCTTTCCGAATTGGGCGGCCATCTTGAATATTCCGCCGTCGCCCTGCAAGCATCAACCCTGGTTTTCAAAACGAGTTTAGGAAGTTTTCTTAATTTTGGCTGAACCAATCTCTCGCTCGTTATCAATTTAATTCGAATGACGAAATTGGTTATTTTCACCTCGGATGATATCTCATTTATCAGCAAAGAAAATAAAGTCAAAGTATCAATAATAATGAATTGAAATTTGTCTCGCGATTGCTTCTCTCTTACAAATGCTAACCTAGTCGATAATTTCTAAGTATTGAATTGATACGACATTTTCATGACAACATGAACAGAGCCATTGAGCCACAATAGCTGCAAGACTTCACAGTCAGCTCAGTTCAAATGTTATTTCCGTTGATCTCAATTCACAAACGCTCCAATAATTTCTGCGCTATGCTATTTTTAAATTTTCTCAAATCATTCAATGATTTGTTCCCAAATGAATTTCTGTTTACAATTTCAGTTCACTTTTGTCGTGTCTGAATCCGCATAAATTATCGAATAACCAAGATGGCCGCTACTCTGTATACCCCGAGATACGATTGCAGGAGCTCTAAAATGCTATTATCTCCAATACAACTAACGACACACACAGGAGGACCCACAAACAATTCTCTCAAAAACCAACAGTTTCGATCTGTACAACCAACAAGTGTTGCGGAACAAAACATGAGCACCCTTCCTCGCTTCTCCCCCAAAACTAAATACCACCATCCACCTATTTATCTTGACACCAGCCGACGTACGTACTCGTACATAATGAGGGGGTTCAGGGGTAACAAGGTGGGGTGAAAGGGATGAGAAACAACTGGGGTTGTTGCTTACACCATTTGTGGTTGGTCACGCAAAATTTGGGAATGTTTCGGCCCATTTGGTGGCTTAGTTTATACATGTATGTCTGGAATCAGTGTTTTTGTCGTAAAGCCAACAACCAACGAAATAAATAGTCCAGAACTGCAGCAATCCACATGATTGGTGCCTGTTGCGAATTCCCGACTCTAGATTTTCTAACCTCTCTGCCAACAACAATTCGTAAGGAATTTTCGCGCTGCCTTTCACTGCAATCCAACTGTGTCTAATTAGTAGGCTCGTCAATGTTTGTTACATAGCTGGGGGTGTAATGACAACGAGGGTAAATAAATTCGCGTCGTCTAGAGTTGAATGCGTAACGAATTATCTTTAAAAAAAAACCAGTTCTAACCTCCACTCATCACCTTCATCACCTCTTGCCGCTTGACATCTGACTCTGAAATAACCTCCGACAAAAAGCAGATTCGACGACTCTTAGCAGCGACTCTTAGCAGATGGAAGAACGAGTGTAGGTGTGTAAAAAATTAGATGCTTGATGTAAATCCATTCGGTCTATTTGAGTTGACAAGTACTCTGTATTTCGTCAAACAATTCGCCATTTCATTAAAAAATAAATAACGATGTTTCTTCGATCTACTGAACTGCAACGAAGTAACTAATTCTTTGAAACGCTACCGGAAGATGCTAACAAACCCACTAATTTAGGCACAAAGCCAGTCCCAGCGAACACATCGCTTGACCTACATGTCTGTAAAAAGTACGCACAGACGAATATTATAAAACAGAGATTTTGATTTTCCTGTCCGGAGACTTAACTCTCGAACGGCTCAATGAAATTGCATAAAATTTAACATACCGTTAGTACACCATCATAAATCGCTAGCGACGGATTTTCAGATCTCGATTTTCAATATAACATAATAAAATAACCCTTATTAAATTCTGGATAATATCCTTTTCGCTTCAAACTTAAAAAATGGCTTCTCCACATCAAAAGCATGATGTCGTCGATTTCACGAGACAACCAAGCACACCAGATAACAGTTCCGACCAAGCAAACCATACTACATACTATTACCGGAATAATATTTTCAATATAAAAATAAAATGAAAAACAATATTAAAAACATAAAACAATCAAATAGATATTTTAAAAATGATTCTTTTTTAATTTAAGACACCTCCATTTGAGGTGACACTAATACGCACTGCTGTTCTCGTCTAGATTCCGAAGGACATTCGCCCGTTTAATCCCTGGCGAAAGAAGTCACACCAGTCATTCGTGTGCGAAGCGCTGCTTGTTTCTGGTTGCCTACGAATTAACTCGATCAGGCCTTAATACCCCTTCTTCCCACACGCTCCCCCTTCCACCTTCAGCTCCTCCACCCGCACACGTACGACCCCCCTCCCGGTCCCCTCCCGGCCCCGGGTCGACCCCTGTCGAGTCCGAGACAGCCGGAATACGCAATTGGCACGAACGGATTAGAGAATTCCAGCGAGAGGAGGAAAAACCAATCTTTTAAGTCTCGAGCGGGGGGGACTTTCGTCGCTCCAGGCGCACAGAAATGTACATGAACAATCTTATTCGTTCGCTGGAATCAAGGATGTGTATGAGATAGATTACTCATCGACTCAACGAGTAGGACCGACTTCTTCAGAAAATACCCAAAATCAGCATGACTACCAAAATTGGAATGGAATTTCCGTCCCATACTACCACAAATGTATCTAGCTTTCAATTCCCTTGGATGGAGTTGGCCTTTGGCACAAAACAGCTACCTACCTGGAAAGATTCTCTTTCTACCGTCCATGATTGTACAAATGTTCGCAGGGTTGGCACAGACTGATAAGGATGAGAAGAGCCACACATTTTCATTAGGAATTTCGAAATTCGCTCCAGCCGAGAGCAGTTTATTTTTAAGTTTCGTTCCGCCAAAGGTACCCCGGGATCTTCATATATTTTGTCAATGCCATATGTGGAGTGCATAATGTGCACTGCCACGCACAGGAAAAGTCAAATCCGATAAACGTCAGATAAGGGAAACTTGACTTTGCCGAGACGCGGATTTACTCCCTGCTACAAATGTGCAATCAACCTAACCTAACTAATCTCACCTGACTCATTAAATTCACACAAAAAGTACTATTTGGTGCCACTACTTTCTGAACTATATATACAAGGGGAGTCGAAACACAGGACGGCACAGCCACTTTTTCACATCTGCCATTTGCCATTTTCACATCTGCCATGACACAATTGCCATTTGTTGTGGGTGACGTAATCCCGGCAGTTCTTCGGACTGCTGCTTGTTGTCGCAGAACCTTGTTTTTTGTGGTTGTCTCCTTCATCTGCAGATTGCGTGTTGCTGACCACCAGTAGTAACCGGTGGCGCCCCCTCTATTTATTCATTTTTGATGAGCGACGTGGGTGAATTGGCGCGTACGAGAGGGTCGAGCAGCCGAGCACGGTCCGGCAGTGGCCCGGACGCATCATCAGCAACCGGAAGGACATGGACGACATCCCGGCAATAACAAAATGAGAACCGAAGCGCAACTCGATAAAGATAAGGGGGTTTCGTTACGTTTTACGAGAAGCGTAAACAACTAAGGATAGAGCTGGACAAGTTTTGGAATGAAATAAAATTCTGGACTGGTACGGTGGACAACTGTAACCAGAGTACACTTCAAAAAAGAAAGTCTTCAATTTAAGACATTTCCTTGTTTTTAGATGCCCGAAATACTGAAAATTTGTTTCAAATTTCAAAGACAACAATTTCTAACTTAATTGTTATTCCCCCATACACCATTTGACCACCATCCTAGCCTCCAAGAATGATAAGAACTAATTTCATTATCATAATGACTTGAAATAAGCTGCACTGATCTTAAAATTTGCGTAAATTTAAAGGCACTGCGTTACGTCATTGGTGAGCTTTCGAATTACAGACAGGAAAAACCAACTTTCACAGTATTAGATGTGGACATCTATTGACATGAAAGACATGAAAATGTCTTAAATTTAAGAGATCTGTTTTTGCAGTGTAGTGGGTAACGATCGCGAGTAACCCCTTTTTCATGGGACTGGCAGAAGGATAACAGGTGATGGAAATTGGCTCGAACAGATATAGCTGGGGGTCCTCCAGTCGGCTTCAATGCGTAAAAGAATAGCAAATTTGGAATCGTGGCGTTCATGCTCATCTTGGTGCGAATCGATTTTGTTGCTGATCGAATGTGTCATTCATGTCAACACTGACGACGTTATCAGTCTCGCAAGATATGATTAAACGATGTTTGAGCCCACACGCAAAAAAGTAATGCAAGATGCTAAAATATGAAGGCTCTACCACATAACTTATATCCAAGTTTACTCGATCGACTGTTACCATTTGTACGTTAAATACCAGAGTATAAGAATTGAATATTTTAACATTTTTCAATCTGTAAACATACAATATAAATTTTAAAAAATGTAGATTGTACATGTAGGTATTCTTTGTTTGCAAAATGTTTAAGGTCCCCTTTATCTCAGCAAGTCATTTTTTTAAGCTTTTAACTCTTATTGAATTTGCTTACTGAATCAACTTAACGTTGAAATTCGTTTTCCAAAAATACGATTTATGGAATGAAAAGAAAATCTCAATAATAATAACACTCTAAAATGTAACGTAATAGATAAAACACTTTTCAAGATTCTACAGGAAGCAGTATCTTCTCACTATAATTTTTTTTTATTATTTGCCATTCTTAAAAGGTTTTAGGCACTGCTTTTTAAAAAGATGATCCAAGGAATTCGAAACTGTCATCATTTCAGTGAAAAATAAAAACATGTTGTTTATTGCAAAGTTACAGATTTAGATACCATGCTCCCCCAGATATTAAAGAAAATACCTGTAAAACTTTTTTTGTTTTCGTTGCGGAGTTTTCTGAAGCGTGCGCGCATTTCTCTCTATTTTTATCAAAAAATGGTCACCGACATCAAAAAAGAAAGTATCGTCATCTCTATGGCAACAGGCGTTCGACAAATAACCTCTTTGTGCCCCCTTTGCCCCCTGCGGGAACAGGGGCAAGGTGGCACGAGTACGCTTCCCTGCACAGCACACATCACCCCACCCCCTCAACCCCCTCACCCCCCTCACCCAACCCAACCCGCCGACATCGGCGCTCACATCTGAGGAGGTGTCGTAGCCGCCTTTCATTTCCTGTCCGTGTAATGTGCATCGAAACGGAAGTTCACAGATTCTCGTCCGAGTCTATCCCCACCCTCCCTCCCATCCTCCTTGCTGTCGCTGAAGCGCGCAGATTCCTCGCCCCATGTACATGTACAAGCTCCCGTCTTTGGAGCTTTTAATCAGCTCCTTTGATCCTGTAGAGACAGTAATTCAATCTTGGTGCGATGCTCTCTCTCTCTCTGAACGAACACACAGCGCCGAGTCTTCGTTCCGGACACGGAAGGACGCGCCTGATGGAGACTAGAGAGTTGGGGCGCGTTGGGACTACGACGCTGCACGCGACCAATAAGTGTCCTCCCTCCATCCCTTGAGGGACAACAGTGCGCCATCGGAGGAGGAGGAGGAGGAGGACAGAGTCTCGAAGCGACTACAGAACTGTTCTCCAGCGAAAGAGGTGTCCTGGTAGAGAGCAACTCCGAACCAGTACCCTGTATATGAAGTGCTGACTAACACCAGGAGCCCAGGATTCAGAAAATCCCCAAATCAACTCCCACAATCCAAATAATAAATTAAATCAGGTAACGATTTACATGGCCACCAAGGGAAAATGGTCAATGTCCTTGTCCAATGTCCAATTTTCCCTGTGCATGGTCATCGAGAGATCGATACATGTCAGGAGAAAAAATAAAATATTGCTTCATTTTTATTCGATATATCGACAACCTGCAGTAGTAATGTTGCCTCTGAAAATCCATGGAATGGACATTGCTCCAGAACGACAATGACAAGACCTCGGATCTACTCTTGTACCGGTAAAAAAAAGAACAGTGAAGATGGAAGGGGCAAGCAAGCATAAGTCGATATTGCTTTTTCTCTCTTTTTCTTCTATCCATCCAGCAACAGAGAAGGAAGAGAGGGGAAAAGTCGAGCAGCATCAAGCAAAAGTGGGGGTTCTGTATAGATATCTGGTGGATCCATGGCCGGCGGCGAACTCAACGAAATAGAAATTCCAGTGTAAAACAACACCGGCAAGCTTGCACACGGGCATAGACGCCATCTGAAGAATGGTCGGGTCGACCGTGCACCAGTCCACATGTTACAGAGACTCGAATTTGAAAGAAAAATGAAATTATTCTTTGCGTATTCCGCTTCTGGCGAAAAAGAAACGCTCCAGACACGGCTGCGCCTACACACCAAATTCTCCTCACGAGATCCCACGTACTCATTCCGAAGCTAATCGATCACCTGTTTTGCTGGAACACCACCTGGTGGGTGTAATGAGGCGCCAAGGTAATTAGAATCACCACCCCAAAATGGGCTCGAGACGAAAGACCAAACCCTCATTTACAGTAGGAGTCGTTTTGCGTCATGGAAATGTCATTTTGTTTTGACCAAATACATGCGTCAACTCCTTCTCATACGTGCTCGTTAAAGAAAGATGTTGTTTGCTAATGAGGTTCACCAGCGTTTTCATCCTAAAACATTTCATTTTTTCCTAGCCTCAGCATAAACCTAGGCTAACGTAGGATTTTCGCTCTCCTGAAAAATTCCGAAGGTCTCTGTCAGGAATCGAACCCGCGATCAAGGGATTAGCTGTTCTACGCGCTAATCACTATGCCAAACGACACCCCAGCATGTGCTCGTCAGGCCCAAACAAAATGACATTTCAATGGAGCGAAACGTCAAAATGGGTCATGTGTAAATTAGAATGAAGAGGTTAAGCTCGTCGACCGCATATCGACATTCGACCCTGAGCGCAAATTCATCTTGTCGAATTTCAGATTGTGCTCCGAGATTCCGGGTTTGAATCCTGGTAAGGTGAAAAAAGATTAACGTTCACTCTTTGAAGCTCCTGAGGTATGACAAGTCAGTGGTTCGTGCGGCTGATGGATTGTGATGACCAGGTACGGCAATAGTCACGCTGCGGTTGATGGGACAGAAATGTAAAGGAAAAAGTGGGGTAGCGAAGTTTGGGGGTCTAGGGTCTCCGGAAGCCAACACATACTGGCTGTACAAAGGAGAGTAGCGAAGTGATTCCAGTAAAGCAGAAAATCCATCGAAATTGTGGTGGCCTGCGAGTCGAGCGATAGATAAATTTTTGGCGGCACGTACTACAGTATAGAACTGGCCTAAAAGGAGGGGTACTCCAGAGAGAGAGAGAGGCATATCGGTGCCAAGTTATGGACCATTTGTTACGGTCACTTGCCTGTACACGCCACTAACCCCAGTCAAAAATATAAATACGAGCAAAAGCAGTTCTGAGAGCGATGACTGCATACATCGCCTTTATTCCAAATAGGCGGACTTTCTTGCTAAGTAGGACTTCTTGTCTCCATCGCATTCCTTGTACAGTGCGGCCCACAAATAAACGTCCTCTGTAATTTTTATAGCATATCTTCTGTTATAATTCATGAAATTGTTTGATATTTGTGTACGTGGTAACCTTGATTGCTTCAAAGACAAGAGGCGCTGCATTACGGTGACGTTCCAAAATCGTCTGCTGCAAAAGTGATTTGTAATAAAATCAAGTGTTCCAACAAAGAAGGCCGTATAATATATTTGCGCCAAACCAAAAATTATGGTTATAGGTGATTATTAAGAGTCTTTATAAAACTGGATTTTGGTGGATAGCAAGTTCTTTTGAAGAGGATCTGCAGTATTGGTTCTGTGGAACGTCGCAAAAGTATGGTGGAACCCGTACAGTGACTTTGACATGTTCATCTGGTTGAAGAACGTGTGTTAAAAAAACAAGAAGATCGACCTCAATCACATTCTCAACAACAACAGAGTTCGATCAGACTAGGAATTTCACTATCAGATATCTGTTCATACAATTAAAAATGTAATAAAAAAAAACTCTCGATGAAATTGTCTTTCAATCAAGAACTTTTGGAGATTTTTTTAGATCAACTGGAGTCGAGTACTGGACTGGATTACACGAGTCGAGATGAATTTTTTTTAGAAATGGCGAAGGAACACTTTGAATTCCTGTCACCAGATGACGCGAAGGGCAAAGCTATGCATTACGGTGTACAATAAATAGCACACGAATTTCAGTTGCCCGGGTGCTAGTCCCCGGAGGCTTCCTTGCACACGGGGCTCAGATACACACGTGTGTACGCATCGGCATCCCCCCACCCTCCTCCTCCCCCCACCAACCCAACGATCTGCGTAGAGAATGCGGCGTCGCTGGATTAAGTCGGTGGCGGACCCAACTCCCGAGTGGGTTTCTCCCGTGCAATTTGTGTGTTTAAGGCTCCCTCCCCCCACTCCATGTGCACTACTGAAGATGCTCCACCTGCACCACCACCGCCCCCCCCCTCAACTACATCACCGCCCGGGCTTACCGACCAAATCCGGAGGGCACACCGTGTTTCGGGGCGCTCAGTGTGTGTGTGTGCTACACGCGTTTGAATACGCAATTGGCGCGTGTGGGGGGAGGGCGCAAATCGCAGCAGCATGCGCCCAACTCAAAGCAGGTGCCGAAAATCAACGCCTATTCTTAACTTTAATAAAATTATTTATTTACTTCCTTTATTTTATCGGCGGATTGAAATTGTTGTCCGTCATACATTTTGATGTTCTAAAAGTTAAAACGAAATTTCTTGAAAGTCCAACCCTATTTTATAAAACTTAGAAACTGATTCTCATGTTCGGAGACTAACTCTCGAACGGCTCAATGAAATCGCATACAAATTAACATACAGTTAGTACACCATCATAATTCGCTAGCGGCGGAATTTCAGATCTCGATTTTCAATATTTAATCATAAAATAACCCTTATCAAATTCTTGATAATCTATCTCCCTTTCGCTTCAAACTTCAAAAATGGCGTCTCCACATCAAAAGCATGACGTCGTCGATTTCACGAGACAACCAAGCAAACCAGATAACAGGTCCAAACCAAGCACACCATACCACATATTATTACTCGAAATAATATTTTTAATACAAAAATAAAATAAAATAACAATATTAAAAAATATAAAATAATCAAATAGATATTTTATAAAAAAAATTTATTTTACGTTTGCGTTTATCGTGTTATCGTGTAAACGTAAAATAGCCGGTAAATTTAAACAATTAATTTTTTATTTCGTTGGTAACCCAGGAACCCTTCTTGTATTAAATACTTCAATCTAAAAAATACAAAATACACTTGTATATCTGGACAAAATAAAAAATAAACCAAATTTATAAATTGTCAAATCTCAACATTATATCATCACTGCAGCCAGTTGAGCTCTTAAAAAATAAGATATTTGTGAAAGAGGCGCACTAGCGCGTTCGGCCTAAAGGTACGTGTCTGACCTAAAGAAAATGGCATTTTCATAGAGCAAAACATGAACTGCCCTCTGGCGTAACCTTCTTTAAAACGTGTTTCACCCTCGACACAATTTGCGCTTGAGAGCTGAGAGGGTCGGATACAGTTCGGGGGTTATTTGAAATCCGAGCCGAGCAGAAAAGGTATCCCACATCCGGACAATCTCAATTACAAAAAGGATTACGTGAAAGGGGTTATATTTACTTAAAAGCTTTGTCCATCTCCATAGAGATTGAAGATCGATCAAGTAGCTCTGACTGCATAATTCAACTTGTTTACTGCACTACCACCACTACTACTATACATTAAACGATAGAACGAAATTCGACGTGACGTGTGCTTCCCTATCCAAGTAAATATATACGAAACCCGAACTCGCGAACAAGATTGGATCCTTTCAAATCAATTTTTCCCCATTTGGTTAAAAAGAAACCGAACGTCTTAATACAGCTGATGCCTGATGCACTTTTGAAGAATCTTTACTTTTCCGAAACTGGAAATCCCCCTCGACTCCCTTCGCATTAAGTTTCGATCCTAAAATGTTCACACACCACAGAATCCACAGAAGTTTAAAAAATAATAGCAAAAATATATTTCATGGTCGTTTGAAAAGGGGATAGGCAAAAATAAAACACTCCAAATGATGTACAAATAAATTTTCCCAGTATAGCTTTTTTTAAACTAACATTTCAGTTAACATTCCCAGTTAAGCTCCATTTGCATTTAAACAAATTTCGCGCTTTCCTCCATGGAAATGTCATTTTGTCTGGGCCTAACGATAACGGTCCGGGGTACTGGTGAAAACGTGCCCCTCACATAGGGCCTAAGCTCTGAGAGGGGTACAGAATCTTCCTGTTGTGACCCGTCACTTCAGTGAATTAAAAAAAAAAAAATAAATAAATAACGTACGAGGAAAGATTTGAAATGACCACACTGAAAACAAAATTACGTTTTCCATGGAGCAAAAATGTGAAGTGTGAAGGTGAGCTTTGCGGACCCTCTTTGGGGGTGAGAGCTTTGAGGAGGTCAACAAACATTTTAAAAACTCCAGCAGATTAGCTTACTAGGAATGCAGTGCATGCCATGCTTGACCAAACGTTACGCTACTGATTGTAAGTCGTCCGGATAGAAAACTCCTCTTCAAAAGAATCTGTCATTTTCAATATCCGAACTCGATCCATACAGGAGGAATTTATTTTGAATATAGATCATGTTCGCGTTCGCCGGACTGCCCCTTTCCTCCCCCTCACCAAGAACATGAACATATATTGACCAATATGGCACGTTTGGCGGCGGCCATGACACAAGGAGGTCAACGTTTTGTGCGTGCGAGGCCGCACCCACACGCGAGTTTTATAGTGCACGGCTAGTGCGGCCCCCTAATGGATAACAAACACATAGTGCAGTAATTAATATTCAAACAATGGCAGACCACCCACCCCATATTAAAAACTAACGCACCTCGGTTTTCATAGAACTGAATCCTCGCCAGACCAGTGACCAGTTCTAGGATTTAATTCTAGCATTTGTTCGTAAATTTAATCGTGAATTGGAAAACTAAAAGATAAAAAGGAAATTATAGCAAACAGACAATTTAGAATATCGCGAAGTTGCGATGTCAGCGCATCAGTTTGCTGCACCCCTGATCGCGGGTTCGATTCCCGGCGGGGTTCTACGAAATTTTTCGGGCGAGATACATTTCTACGCCTTCGTTGGGAATGGAAGCAAAGTCATGGGACCCGTGCATGTGCGATATCAGGTAAACGTTAGACATTCCTACGTAGGTTTGTGGCATAGGAAAATTACAAAACCAAAATTAAGGCCGCACGAAACAAAACTGTCTCTGTAAAACATCAAATATTTTTTTCGTGTTTCTCCATTTAAGTTCTTATTTTCTAGCTGTGAAAGAGACAAGAGATAATTTAAAAAAATGTGTCAATAAATAAGAAATACTTTTCTTTCTAAAGAATTTTTTTGCCTCCACTTTACTCGTATTCTTATCAGCACATCAGAAAAAAATCTAAGAGATTGTATTTTTTAAAATACAGAAACAGAAATTGGTTTCGTGTTATGGTTTTCTTGAACACAGTAACGTTGAGATCCCAATATCGTCAGTTAGAACTGTCCTATTGAGGTTGCAATGGATACAGAACTCTCGACATTGTTGACTGTCGACGACACCATTGGGTCACTTTTTTGGTGTCCTCGCCATCTTTGAGCGATCGATTAATTGATCATAATTGATAATAAATCACGATTAATGTACGACTCGTCGTAGCCCAGTTGGTTTGTACGACTCGTCGTAGCCCAGTTGGTTAAGCGACTGACTGTGGTTTCGGCGGTCCCGGGTTCGATTCCCGGCGCG
>JAQGBY010005494.1:0-14570 GCA_034698785.1 Mycogona germanica | reverse complement strand
ACCTTGAGGGTCAAAGTCTAACGACGGCTGCTCTCCTCGCACCATCTGTAAGAATAAGAAATATTTTATTTAGAAGTTATTGTTTGGTGTATGTGCAAGCAAACTCCTACTACTTTATGGACACAAAAATGTGGAGTCTTCAACTGGCGTGGCCATGATTGATTCGTTATAATCAACAAATAAACAAATGCACATTCATAAAAGCTACATATCACTTCAAATATTGAAATCATTTTTTTACAATTATTTTAATTTAATTTTTTTTTATTCACTATAAATTTTCAACTAACTAAAGTCAAGATCCCCAAACTAATCCTTTTGCTGCCTACAATGCAATTTACTATCTCCGTTCGTCATTTTTGTTTTAAAATACAGTAGAAGGAGGGGTTGCAAGGTTATAGTGAGATTCCAAGATTATAGCGACGCTCCAAAATGGGAATTCAGGGTTCAGATACTTTCTGTTCTACTGCGATTATTTCTAAGTGTTTTCTGACTTCGAAGAAGGATGTGTTGTATTAGACAGTTTGTATATAAATAGACTTGATGTGTGACGTCACTTATTGGTGAAATCATACGTGAATAGGTCAATGATATCACATCGAAAAAGTTTTTGTTGATCAAATTATTTACTATTAGCTGAATCCGTGCATATGTGTAACGGTTAAAATCAAAGATGGCCGCCCGCTCAACTTTGTACATACAAAGACAATGATCCCCAATAAAGGTTTGCCGCGAAGTGTCGTGGTTGTACCATATTATTATTCCATTGCGATTCTTTGGCTTGTATACAAATAATGTACGATAACAAATCCGTGTACAAGTCAACCCCTCTAATTCGAAGAAAGGTCGTCTACACTCAATTTACAATTCAATCACATCGGGGCGTCCCTTTTTTTGTTGCTGGTCAATGGAAGCGATAAGTTGTATATAGCTAAGCCGCTAAATGCGCGCGCTTTGGCAGAAGGTCTTCGTGGCCGCTTAATTAATTCCGATACGATTGTAGGTGCTGGGTGTGGTCACGCTTCTGCTGTCCAGCCACGCGTGTCCAGCGGCCAGCTGCATCAAGTTGGCCTGCCCCCCCCCCCATCATTCAACAATTCAGACTGAAATTCAGATTGGAATCAAACAACCTGTTGATTTGAAAAAGAGTGAATTGCGTATTCTGATCGGATTTTATTTACATTAACCGATGGACTTCATTTGGCTGAGTCACCTGATCATACGAATAAAATCCTGTACTGTAAACCATCCGGAGCAAATCAGCCATTTTGTTTATTTCATAGTGAAAATTAAATTACTCGATTCTTAATAATTTACACATTTGAATAGCCTCGACCTCACATGGCTTTGCTTTTTTAGAAATAAAATATTAAAACTATAAAATATCCATTGGAAAGGTATATTCAGAAGATTCTGCTGTTAACTGCTGCGCAGCATTCGGCATTTAATGAAATAATAATTTATGTACTTTAAGAAAGAATAAGAAAAAATAATCATTAAGTATAGCAATCAGTTTAACTGACCAATCTGAGCAGTTATTGTCCTAATACGGAGTACTATCCGGCTAGCAAAACTGCAGATTTTATTTAACAAAAATGATGTCCATTCCCATAATTTCTGAAAACGTATTTACAGGGTGTGACTACCAAATGTTAACACGCATATACAGTAGACGTATAACATGTTAACACTCTAGACCTTGTCCTCTACTGGTATTCATAGCATAGACATTAGTGTTTGAAAGTTTTTCAAAGTGATTAATCGGTTTAGGTTGAGAACGCCCGTGCTTCTCATTCTTGACCACGACAATGAACGGAGAACGAGATTGGAATTTCGAGAGTTTAGATAAATTTAAGTTTTCCGCATTTAAATTTTATCTTTCAGCTCATTGTTGTCACCACCATTTCAGTATTTCGAATTTATTTTACATAAATTCAGTAAGAATTGAACACAATTATAAATTTAAAATAGTATTGTTTATTCGTTGTTTTTTAATTTTTATTTATGCATGTGACATTTTGCAGCAACCACGAGTACGCAAAACATGTTGGCTTTAAAAGAAAATATTTTGTATGATTATCCTGGCTTCAAATTGCTCCTGCTGGTAAATGTGAATGTTTATACAGATTACAACTACAAGTATTAGTGCCCTCGGTAGGGTTCAAAACTTCATTTTAAAATTCTTTGGGTTGAATGACCTTTGAAATTGAGACTATATTTACTTAAACTGACTCAAAAACGAAACCGGGGAAAACTAGGGTCATCTCACAAAGAAGACGACGACATAAGTTGCATCTTTTGAGACGATTTTATAAATTAAAGTTGCGGCGTCTCCATTTTCAGTTGTTTTTAATCTTAAAAATGAGATTTTGTTTTTACTGTGTGCAGGCTTTTCACTTATTCGCATAACATTTTAAATTGATTGCATCAATATTATATGTATTATATATACTGTATATGTATATGTGATGTAGCTAGATATGTGACTAGAAACTGCATGCTTTATGGTTCTGAAATTTAATATGCAAATTCATAAATTAATAAAACCAAGGATTTCTGATTCACGCGAACTACTATAGAATGGCAAGTTACACGTACCTCGTTAGTACGGAATGTTAAGTCCCAATTTTAATTTATAATTTCATTTTGTTGAGCCAATACTGTATTCTAGGCAATTATCTTTCAATCCGACCTGATTTTTTTTTAATCGAAATTTTGATTGGATAGAAAGTGGGCTACCTTACAAACCGAACAAATAAATGGTTTGAAATTGGACGCATTCCACGTTGCATGCTGCGCTGAGGGCGGAGATAAAGCTGGTTTTTTTGTCTCCGTGTTGGACATGTCCATCAAAAATTCGCAGTGCCATGAATCAAGTCCGACTGTTGGCAGTTAATAGGGTGTGTTGCCCAAATTCATCAAAATCATAAGCTAGAAAAATGGGGTGCGTTTATATTAGTGACACTTCGATGTTATACTAGCGGAGATGTTTGTCTTGCGGGGGGAAAAGCAAGTGGTACGTACAGCAAAGGGTGCAGCAATGTCGTGGGTTGATCTCAAAATTTGAGCCACCGAGTCAAATGACGCCAAACAAAAGTGTTGCGTTTAAATTTGGCAAGTCTGCATGTGTCTCTACTGACATGTCTTCAACATTACACCGATGCGACGTCACAAATAAAAACTAACCATGTTTAGAAGTATTGCAATATAAGTTAACGATCATGGGGCTGAGTCGTGCTCTTTCACTCTTGCTTAATCATTTCATCGTCGAATTTTTACATCTTTTTCGTGTGGTTATTTTAAGGCATGTATGTAGTAGCCATTACTCGATGCCTTATTGTTATGTTTAGAGGTGTCATCATACGCAGTGAATTGAAATGCCTCGAATGCAATCAATACGAGAAAAGGTTTGTTGAATTACGGCGTTTCACGATTTAAATGTGACAGCATTGTTGAAACGAACAGTCGCATTAAAATAGAACATTAATAGTAGTTATGCCAAATACAACGTAAAGAAGTAATTACCATTACCGGTAATCCATTAATTAGGTTAATTAATATAGGTGTTGGTTCTTAAGTGCTGCAATGTGACGTCACGTTCTTTCACTGAAAAACTATTCGCAAATATAATTTTTATTTCAGTCTGGCTTTTTCATTAATGAATTTCATAATTTTGTTAATTGATTTTTAAAAATGTAAGTAGTTCAACCAGAATTCCGTATTCTAACTACTAACTGAATATATTTTTAAATCGTATCGTGCATTCAATAAATACGTTGAAGCAAACCAGCGTTACTGTCCTCAAATTAAATGAATAATTTGCAGGTGTACAGATAATTTTTTTTTAAAATATGGTGGCCATACAAGCGAATACTAAATTGAGGGCAGCAATTGTATGGATCTTTTTTTTTAGGAAACCAAATACTCGTAGATTGAGTCATGATTGTTCCTGTTTTTGTTATTTTAGGCAATAGGAAGGAGAGAAGCAGCACGTCATGCATGAAAACTCGTTTTTGCTAATGAGCAATGATGCATAGTTGTCGCAGGTGCCGCGTTGCAGGTAATCGGGAAGGCTTGCACCGATTTGAACTGGGGATCGCTCGAGTCAAAGAGCAATTAACTGACATACCGCTCAACTGTCTAAGAAAACACGTGTGAATGAACGCCAATTCGGAAAACGATGTCTTTCTTTATTAAACCCCCATTTTAGAAGGACCGAAAATGATATTCTATAGCAATGGAGATTTTAACAATTGCCGCTAGAATCGTTGTTGTGCGACGTGCCACGAGACTGATAGACGGCTTTACTTTTATTTAGAAAAAAAAAATTTCCGTCATTCTTATATGTTATTAAATCTTAATGAATGTTATATTAGTTATTCAAAAAATAGTTATTGTGATTTATTTTATGACGTAATTCAATCATTTTTTCTACCTTAACATAAGTATGAAAACTTGACGCAACAGATGTATAATGATTTGTTGCCTTGCCATGCGATTATATGCATAAGCTGATCAATATTCTAACTTTGTATTGTAATTGTTAGTTCATTGATTATTTTAATGTTTCTTGTTTCATATTCGATCACGTCACCTGCGACAAATAAATCTCGTTTTCGATCGCAGAATTATAACACAACCAGCCTGAGGCAAATTATGTAAACTGCGTTAGGTAATGTTAAGTAAACTGCACAATATCAACAATAGTTAGTATCTTATCAAGATCAACAGCTTAAAACATGGACACATTTCACTCGAACATACATATAAGGAACTAAGAGTAGTAGGGGGAATTATTTTTTCGACTTACTGCTAATAAATTGAGCTCGCCAAATGCATTTCCTTAAAAAAATCCGGAAATCAGAGGACATTTAAGTGACTGAAATTGCAACGAGTTACCGGTGCATTGAAGCGCCCTTCATAATGGGTCAAAGGCTGCGATAAAAACGTAAACATATTAATATGTCTTACGTATCGTTAATCTTGTACTCGTCCATTCAGCTCCAAGTTCATACGAGTACAGAACATTTTTATTTTATTGTCAGCAAGAAGCAATATGTACTATTGCCTACTTTGTACTACAGCTATATTTGTGATTCTGTATCCGCTACTCCAGAACTAATCCAGGCACAAGTCTCCAGAAATTCCCCGGTTTACCTCGGAATAGAATAAACGAGAGTCCGTGTCGGGAATCGAACCCGGGACCGTCTAATTCTCTATCAACCACCTGATCTCATTACTAAGCATGGCTTGGCATTTTAATATCTATGGCGATTTTTTTATGCGCTTCGAGTTAGTCAAAAATAAAATTCCTTAACGTTTCACCTAGTGGTGATATTGGTGATTCAGACAGCTAAAAGTAACGCCAGTTAAGGTTCCTGTTAAGTAGTTATGATTTCGAAATGACTCAATCCTCTGCTTATGTTCTTTTCGGTTCAAGCAGCGCCACAGTCAACATGGTGATTTATTGTCTGAAGTGGCGTTGGAAATTAGAATGTCTTTCAATGCGTAGCTAAATAGCAGCTATTGCCATTTTTTGTCAAGGGCCTTTATTCGCTTCTAGGTAGCTACTACGTCTGCGTCAATAAAAAAAGCAATTGTCTGCAGTACAAGTATCCGATACGCACGTAGCTCAGTTTATTCTTATTTCAGGGTTAGCGCGCGAGTGAAATTCCATTCAAATGCCATAGCGTCTGTTTGCCTACCGAATAGCAAATGAGTCTGCATTGCCTTGTTAAGTTAAAAATGTGACGATTAAATTGGACGTAAACCCCCTATACCGAGTAGCACAGGAATTACATTTCCTGTAAACATATTCAATTGTCTGTATTGGCAAATTTCCAATTCATTTGACATTTCCTTGCCTCCTGGAATGAGATTTAAATGCGATCCTAGTAGCGGGTATTTGTATTATTTTTGCGCACCGCCGTGTAGAGGTATACTGTACTATAAAACTAATAATCTGATTTTCCTGTTCGGAGACTAACTCTCGAACGGCTTAATGAAACTGCATAAAAATTAACATATATTTAGTAAACAATCATAATTCGCTAGCGACGGAATATCAGATCTCGATTTTCAATATTTAATGTTAAAATAACCCTTACCAAATTCTGAATAATCTCACTTTCGCTTCAAACTTAAAAAATGGCGTCTCCACATCAAAATCATGACGTCGTCAATTTCACGAGACAACCAAATAAACCAGATAACATTTCCAAACAAGTAAACCAGATAACAGTTCCAACCACCAACCAAGCACACCACATGCTATTTCCGGAATAATATTTTCAATATAAAAATAAAATAAAATAACAATATTAAAAAAACATAAAATAATCAAATATATATTTTAAAAATTGTTCTTTTTTAATTTAACATAACAATTGTCAAACGATTGAAAACCCAATTGTTTAAATATAAAAAAACATGTGGAGGCATGTTGATAGCGTTAATCTAAATATAACAGTTACTTCACATTTAACGTTTGCGTTTATCGTGTAAATGTAAAATAACCGGGTTATTTCATTGGTGGTTACTGTAAACCCAGGTAAAGCCGGGCACCCTTCTTGTACTGTATATTTTACCGTAACCTATTGATTTTTACCACTAGGTACAAACTAACAGCCCGTTTGCGTTTATTGATGTCAACCCCAGATTTAAAAAAATGCAATTTATACAATTTTTCAATGAACAAAGATTTTTAAAAATTCCTACATTAACAAAATAGATGAGAAGCGGAACTCATTGGATACTTTATTACTTTAAGATGAACTGGTTAGGTAAATTTTTTTGGATCTTTTCCACAATGTGACATGTTGTTTCTCTGCCATCAAGTGTAACTAAATTGTGAAAGAAAATACCCGCCGTCAAAAGCACTTTCAAGATTTCTGAGAAAGGGTATTCGTTTACCATTGCATTTGTTTGCCGGCACTTCAGGTGGGCAAGAGTGACCCGTTATTTCTGTAAGCGCGGTTTGACCCTAATGTTGGGTAACCGAGAAAGTGCATGGTTGGTTGTACTACTGAAATCTGGAAGCACTCTGAATGCTCGCTTGTCCCAGGAAGCACCAGGCTAACTTACTTAGACTATTCATCCAACAAAAAGAAGAAAATATTTGCGAGGGAAGGAACCCACAAAGAGCTGATGTATTCAAAATAAAGTTCATGTATTGCACACAAAAAGAAATGTTACAAGCTTCACACACAAAGTTCACACACGCACACAAAGAGTGGTGCACCAAGAGAAAATATAGCATCAAAATTAAGCCCAATTTGCACCATAGAACCTTCCACGGTTATCTCCATGTAAATGTCACTTTGTTGAGGTCGGTATTTTAGTCTCCTAGTATGCATTAGACCAAACCAAAATAATATTTCCATGTGAAAAGAACATTTGACTCTTTGATAGTGGGGTCTCAAAAATTGTTGATCTAGAGTAGGTAAATGGATGAGATGGCGATTCTTCCGCTAACTTTATTGCATGTATGTTATCGTCATTTCTCGATTATAGTGTTGTCGTGGATTTTTTTTTAGAAACATTGGATTTAGGTGTTATTATGATTTTGCTACTTTAATCGCCGCATTATGGCGGCGATGTTCGCATTTTTCATATGCGACAGTGCATAACAAGTCGCGCTCCAAATGCTGTGACGTCATTTTTTTTTAACTAAACAAGAGTACTTCTAAATACCAGCAGCAGTCAACTCTGCATACGAGGCTTTGCGATTAATTCCTTAAGGTTGAGACTCTTATTAACAAAAGGTATAGTGCTACGTACAACAAAAATCTAAAATATGCAGCGTACATTATTCTGGTTTTAGCAATTACAAATAAATTAACAGTAATTTGAAATGTCTGGGTGAGGCATAACTGTATCCACTGAAAATTCTGAAATATTTAAGAAAGTGCTGTATTAGCGTGCAACAGCTCGAGCAAAAATGTTATCTCGTTCGGTATCTTAAAAAAACCTGCGAAAACTATCATATTATTATACTGCTTTTCATCATTTGGGACCGGATAATTAGGTTCATGCAAGGAGAAGTGAAACTTAATCATAACACAGTGCAGGAGTGTGTAGAGTTTACCACTAAATTTAATAAATATTTTTTGTTAATGTTAAGAGTTGATTCATGTATAAATTACTAAAATGTAATTTTCAAAAAACAATTTTCATGGCTTAGTATTCTTCAATTTTATTCATTAAATTGTAGTTTTATTAAACGGTGTCGATTCGAAATCTTTTACATAACGTGAGGCCTAAACAATCGGGTCAATTACAAAACAGAATATTTGGAAATCTTTTTAGATCCATTTTTAGGAAAATATTTTTGCTGTCGCATTTTTGGTACACAAAAAGGCTGTTTGATGGTAACGCAAAAATCCGGTACAATTGCCTTATCACCAAACCACGGATAAACGTAAATAAAACGGTGTTGCGTGCGCTTGCGAAACTTTATCTTTATTACGAAAGAGCACCAACTCATTTCAATGCCCTAAACCTACATTTAACCGTTTATACACCGTTGGGTCGCCATTTTGAGAGAATGCGCTAAAATAGGTTTCAATGGTAAACGAAATTTATGGGCTGAGGTATTTTCCTGGCAGGTGTATGGGGACAGGTATTCACTCTGGGGGTCGCCTGGGTTCGTTTTCTAAAAAATGAGAATACAACTTGAAGCGCATCCTGCTGATCTAGTCAAATGCTTTCATTACATTACATTACAAATTACAAGTAAATAGTATTATATATATAATAATTTGTGGGCTAAGGAATTTTCCTGGCAGGTGTATGGGGACAGATATTCACTCTGGGGGTTGCTTGGGTTCGTTTTCTAAAAAAATAGAATACAATTTGAAGCGCCTCCTGCTTATTTAGTCAAACGCTTTCATTACATTACAATTTACAAGTAAATATTATATATATTAATTTATGGACTGAGGAATTTTCCAGGCAGGTGTATGAAGACAGGTTATCACTCTGGGGGTCGCCTGAGTTCGTTTTCTAAAAAATTAGAATACAACTTCAAGCACATCCTGCTGATCTAGGCAAACGCTTTCATTACATTACATTTCAAATTACAAGTAAATATTATTATATATATATTAATTTGTGGGTTAAGGAATTTTCCTGGCAGGTGTATGGGGACAGGTATTGACTCTGGGGGTCGTCTGGGATCGTTTTGTAAAAAAGAGAATACAACTTGAAGCTCCTCGACCTGCTGATCTAGTCAAACGCTTTCATTACATTACATTACAAATTACAAGTAAATACTTATATCACAATCCTATCCATAGGCCGCGCTCTGAAGTTGTTCTCGTCATAACAACCTGGATAATTAAGAGATGGTAACTTGATAAACGAGTAACATGTATCAATAACCTTGAAATGAAAAAGCAAAGATACTTTGTAGTTGTGCAAAGTTTGTAAGACCGTTTAAATTAACTTGGTTACGTTTTCAGGAAGTACTTTCATGTTGATTTTTTAATGCGTATTTTTTTTTAATATTCTAGTTAAATAAGAATCCCGAAATGTAAGAAACAAATGTCAGTCGCAGTTCTTACTGATAGGTGGCAGCGCAATTGGCGACGCGCTAAGCCCATAACAAACGGTATAAACAGTTGTTTTGGTTGATACCAGCGCCGGTAGACGATAGCGACTGTGCACATGTACAACTAAACTTTTCCTTTTTTTCCAAATGTGGGACACGTAGTACAGCAGTGTACAGTATATTGTTTAAGTTGTAGTCCTACTTTACCGCTCTTTTTGCATGCAAGTGGGGGACTGAACACATTGTTGTCGCGGCGAAATAGCTTAGACCAGCCAGCTATGTGGCACTTTTGGGAAAACGTCATATCTTACACAGTTACATGTCTGTATATATTTAATAGATATCCTTGACAAGCCTATGTTTCACTAAATTGAGGACAAAAGGTTTTGCCATTTCTTTCGCGTCTTTCTTTTTTTTTCCTGCTAAAGGGGTAATACGTTTGACGTATCAAATTTTGGCAAGCCGCTTTTCCTTTTAAAGACTTATTAAATTGTTTACGGACATGTTCGCTTGTTACATTACACGTTTATTGTCAACTCATTATTTTCAGTATTCTGGTTCCTGTTGAAAGCTGTTGTTTGTTATAACGTGTGAACGAGCTCGATGTTGGTCAACTGTGCACTTATTTTACAGACGGGTAAAATTTGGTTTGAATGGATATTGTAAAATTCTCAATATAAAATTAGCGATACAGAAATAAAATTTCGTCACATGAACAAATAAAATATTGTTTGAATGGCGCTGGGTAAAATTAATAAAGACGACAGCTCGCCCACTGATCGATTAAAACAACAGTTTGAGGAACGAAGGACATCATCATCGAATAAACTTACTTCATGCCCGTTCATATAAATATGTGAATCTCATACATCATTCAGGCAAAAATTAATTTATCCTATATAACAACTAGTATTTGATCCGCTATTGTGCACTAGTAGATTGTTTAAGAAAGTGTTGCGAAATTTCATGTAGCATATTTTTTTAAAATAAATGTTTGTTAAGTCGGTGTACCGGTGAATTTAACATCTCAACAACCCCCCCAGTGGGCGACCTGGAAATTTTGCCTAACCTAGGCTGCCTAGGAAAGTGGTCTCTTTTACTTCTATTCCGAAAGAAGGCGCGTTCGAAAGGAATTTCTCTCCCCCGATAAATTCCGAAGGTGTCGGCCGGAATCGAAACCGAGATCACTGGCTAAGAGGCGAACGCGCTACCTCTTCACCACTCGACACCTCTATGTAGCATATTGACAACACCGAAAGTTTTAAATCCAAAATGACCACACAAAGGATGACAAATCCAGATAGCAAAGCAGTGTTGTGAAAAAAATTAATATATGCACTCAAAGGTGAGCGCAACTCGAATTATCCGAAAATGGAATCATTTTCGGAAAATTCGATAAACAAACATTAAAACTCAATAACTAACATTACATTTTTCATCCAAAAATTATTAATTACTGAAGTTGTCATCAACGCCATCTAAGGAAAATTCGAGACACTCAATCACCCAAATGGCTAACAACGCCATCTCGGGATACTTCGAGGAGCGAACAGCGGATTGTTCATGTAGATGCGGGGGACACAAAATTTAAGAGATAGTCACTCATGAATTATTGCAGCAGTCTAGAACCAGATGTGACCAGATATACTGTACATGTATCGCAATCCATCCCACACACGCACAACACACACCTCCTGCAATGAAGTGATAATGTCGAGGAGCCAGCTATAAGTCATAAATCGAAGTCGCACCTTGATGGCGGCTCGATCGGACCAGCAAAGTCGATTCCTCGATATGGGCGCGTCTCAAAACTGGATTCGGTTTCCGAGAGTCGTTCTGTTTGATTCGCAGCTGGTTTCCTAATTCGTTTCGCTCAATGCGATTTTCGGCAAGGTCGGTTTCACCCACTCACGTGGCTCGACGGTAGTCACGTGGTCGCCTTTCTCGGCGCAACAAACAACAACACAAAATGTCAACACCGCATTTTATGCAAGTAGGAGGTGGTGTTTCTTTTCGCCACTAGCTCCGTATTGTCACGTATTTGTGAGATAAAAAGGCGGACTTTTATCTGTTGGATTCCACGTTAGTACTTCTGTAAGGAATTATCCGGTTTCGCTCGAAAGTCCCCGTCATGTCAGTGAAATGTTTTTCAAATATATGAAAAATCAGTTCTATCACGTGACATGGCAATGCCGCAAAATCACTGGGTTTTAATTTATTTTGTTGCTTTTCATCTGTGTGTAACATATTTTTTTTGCCCATAAAATCATAAAAGCACAAACATAAAGCATTTTATTCTGAATTTGTGAAATAGCTGTCTCAGGTATTAAACTATTTACAAATAGGAAATATGGAAATATGACTGGCAGCATTGGTAGAACGTGATAGCGACAACGCCATTTTGGGACAAGTGGAGACTCCATATTTCAATTTTCTGATGAAGCGTTGGTTTTAAGAAACTTCAGATGGTTAATTGATCGAGAAATACGCAAAATCGAGATCTCAAATTTTGTAGCTAGACTATAAATCTGAGGAACTATCTGCTGATCAAATTTTATTCAATTTCATCAAGCCGTTCGTAAGTAAACTGATAGTTTGAAACTTAGGATTCTAATATACACGTAGATTTGTTTAGCAATCCGATGATTCCGATATCTGTACGGTTCTTTTAGTACAAGTTGACAAGTTTCGAATAGTCAAGTTGGTCGCCCAATCCCGAACCGCGACACAAAAATCCCTACATTATCACGACCTATCGCATTATATAGAGATGTTAAACGTAAAGAAACAAGATTTCAACTCCTCCGCGAATCTTGTGTTTGCAGTTTCGAAACGAGAGAAAAATTCCGAGTTCTCGTTGCACGCACTTAGCACTCCTTCGCAATTCCTTGAATTTCGTATATTAGTATTCGAGTACATGACGATATAGTTTACGCTTAATATCAATAGCAGTTAGCCCCTCCCTTCGCCGAATAAATCATCTGTTCGGCTTTGTTTTTTCGCTTTTGAGGGATTGACGATTTGTCTGAATCATAAATTGTGTCTCGAAACTTTGGCCACTGCAGTTTATCTGTAACTTCAGAAATTTCTTAGCAGAAACATAGATTCAAATTTAGGAATATTTTTGCAAACTCCTCAACTCACGGTTTCTATGCTTCTTAATATTTTGCGCATTTACTACTGATGCTACAATATATATTTTTAGACATTTTTATAAGAAAACATTACTTTGTTTGTACCTATATTTTATTTTAATTTATTTATTTATTCAATGTCACAAAATAAAAGAGTTACAAACAAAAAGAGGCTCAGATTTCTGATTTTGTGACACGAAAATTTAATGGGTCACCTTATCGAAATTGATATATGGTGATCCTACAAAGTCCATTGCTAAAAAGCAGTTTGTTCCTGGCTGGTACAGATTTGTTGCATAATATTTAGTAGTAACTTTACATATTAACATTTAGACTGCACTGTTTCAAATATATGCAATAACACCGGAGTTAATAGCAATTCTAGCTGACATCTTAAATGCGATTGCGCAATTTTACATGACACCTCGAGATCTGTTCATCTTAAACGTACGTGTGAGGGGCTGTTCCAAAAACTAGTGGCATACATCAAATATAAAGATGCTTCATATAATAATAATATAACAATATATAAGGAAGCAACAAACGCTAAGGCTTTCGACAACAAATTACAGATCAGGCATCCGAAAAGCCGATGCCGTTTTGCATATAATTTGGCCACCTTTAAACCTATCTACCTGTACATAGCTAAACATAGCTAAATGTTGCGGCATCGGCGTTCACCACATTTCTAATTTATTGATATGGTTAACCTACAACACGAACTTATTCTAATTTCCTACACTCACTTGCATGGAACGAGCTAATGGCAAAGTTAGGATATCACAAACTATGTCGCAAGTTAGTGAAATAGTGATTGTAAAATAAAAATGAGAGATTTTCAGTTTGCTAGATAAACGAACTGGTCAGTGCACGAAATCGGCAATCTGTGTCCATTATATTTTTAAAAATATGGTGAGTTGAAGGATACATAAAAATGTTTTTTTTTTCCCGAAGCGTAATTAATTGTCTACGCTTCGTAGTTTCTGCACTAGCTATTCCTTAAATTGAATGTTTAATAGTCTGGCTTCGGTGATCCGTACAGTGGAAGTAACAATTGCATGTGGGGTAGCCAAGGATAAATTCGTATGCGTTTTAGTGGTTTGATACACTTTTGTTACTATCTACCTAAACAGACTTTCATTAAACCAAATTGATTTTGGTTCACTAACTAGCACATTGCAAATTTTTCATCTTTCAAGTCAGCGCGTTGGTTGGAGGCTTTTTCTTCAGCGATTTCAATTAATTAGCAACCTGAGATTGGGAAGATTGGGAAGATTCAGGACAGGACAGATTCGGACGGCAATTAACATATTTGTTTGAGACTGCAATTCCCATATTATTCAACAACGACTGTACTGGGATCATATTCATTCAGCTTAATAACCAGTAAAAACATGCAAGGAAAAACAACACTTGCCATGCTTTACAGTACTTTCCAGATAAGATAAATATATACAGTAGTAGGGATAATATTTCCCTAAGAAGTTCTTTAATGAGAAATGATTCTCTCTGCAAATGGTCAAAAATAAGTCAACAGGTGCGAAGTTTGGAAGTCAACAGAGAGCTCTGAATGGAAAATAGTCTGCTATTGTTGAAATAAAATCAAGTATGAATCCAAATGCATTCACAATTTCTTCGCAGTTTCAGGCGATTTCTTCAAGTACTGGCTATAGCTAAGGTAGATTGGTTTTATAGATTTCATTGTCAGGTGAATAAAAACCAGATGCAATCAAAAATAAGCAAGACAGACAGGTGACTTTATTTAGTCAGTCATGTGTTACCGTAGAAATACCGTTTAAACAAATTTAAATTTTGCAAAATTGACTTCATATTATGGCAATTGGAGAAAGAACTTTGTAGAAAAACTATAAACATTAGCCAACTTT